>VYZQ01066520.1:48168-58882 GCA_013400655.1 Mystacornis crossleyi
ATTGAGTGTGTCTGGAAGAAGGGAACATATGCATAAAAATAATTATTTTGTGTTTTTTTAAATTACTCTAGATAATTCTGTTTTCTCTGTAGAAGGACTAGAAATGCAGGTATATTCCCAGGCAAAAAGTCTGTTAGGTAGAAGTAGTGTTACAAAGTTAGGGATTTTAGAGAAGTTTTTGCAATAGTAAAGGCTTAACAAGTTACGTTATACAAATTTTCCAAAGCATGTAACTAAACTATTTCTGTTCCAATTCAAGCCACTGACGATTGGAGCTAGGTTATGCCAAGAGTGTTTCACTACGAGAAAAAAAAAAAAAAAAAANAAAAAAAAAAAAAAAAAAAAAAAAAAAGGAGCATCTTTTAAGAGGCATAGATTTTCTGTATAGGAGTACATTCTACACATTCATCTCTCAGTCTATTCAACACATAATCAGATTTCCTTTTTCATTTGGTCAAGGAAGGTTCATGATAACAAATTTAAGCAAGGTCATACTGTACGATATTGGAAAGCAGAAAAAGTTACAGAGTGAGAATCTCAACTGAGTTTAAATGCATTCTAAAATTTCAAGGTGAATGAGCCTTTATTACTTTATATCAGCTGGTCATCTATAGCCTTCTTTTTATGTTTACCCATATCAACGGTAGTTCTTCCTTCTCTCTGAATCTTTAGAAGAATAAAGTAAAAGTCTGAGTCTTACAAGAGCAGATATTTGACATAATTGACAGCAATTTGTTCAGCTACTCCAAAGCATCCCACTGAAATATTTCAGTCATCATGTAATTTACACACTGAATTAGTCAACAATCATTACCGTAAGTAGGAACTTGTTCTGTATTCTCTGTGCTTTACCAAAGTTCAAAGGAAAGACAGAAATATGCAGTTATTGTGGACAGTGTGCAAGGCTGAAGTAATTAAAGTTAAGATTTACTTTATATCAGCATAGTCTTTCTAAATTACTGAAGGTCCACCTGAAAGATCCTGACAGCCTAAAAGAAATATAAAAGAACCAGGCATCTAGCCCTTTCTTATCTTAGTGTCAGAAAAGAAAGAAAAAATTACAGCAGCAATCATATGTATTAAGTCATCAGCTCATAGTTTCCAAGACAGTATGAAACGACTTTCTTCTATATAGAAAAAAAAAACACAAAACAAAAACAAACAAACAAAAAAAAACAAACTACAGCATTTATACAGCACAAATTTTCACAAAAGGACAGGTTTTCCCTTCAAATAGAATAAACCTTAATGTGTAAGGTAAAGAGGTAGAGGCTTTTCTGCTTCAACAAAATTCAAGTATGCTGTGAGATGAAGAACCTGGGCCTGAATCTCTGGCAAAATAAAATTATACAAATTTTAAGAGACAACAAGTACTCAACATCCATTTACATACAAGGATATGCACTGGAGAGTCACAAGCCAGACCTTTTCACTGTAGAAAAGCACGATTATCCTCAGTGTGTTAGACTGCGTCTTTCACGGAGCCTGCACAGAGTGGTCAAGGGCACATAAAATATACTCCAGCAGAAACAAGCACCAGAAGCTCATCTGGGCTTCTCCGCAGCAAAGACACACTGCAGTCAAATACAGAATGGCTAATAGCCAGGAGGGTGGAAAGAAAAACAAAACTCCTGCAGATCTCTGGGTTCCATTTCCTACCCCAGTACTCACTTTCAATACACACATTCAAGCAATATCTTAAAAGTATCTGATGAGGCTAATAAAAATAATAAAAAATTAGTAATAAATGTAATAAATAATAATAAATAAATAGGTGTAATAAAAAGTGCATAAGAAATTTCACTTGTATCAGTGGGAGTTCACAAAAAATCACTTGAGGATCTGGACTGAAGTGCTTCCTAACCCCAAATCCTGTCAAAAATCTGATACAGAACACACACTGTAACCTAGCTTTCAGTTCACAACCTTTTGTGTAGGAAGTAAAATTATGCTTCCTAATTTATAAGCTGCAATTCAGTTTTTGCAAATAAAATAGCAACAAGTGTAGAGTGGTAGATGAGGCAATTTTTTATGTAAAATTGATTTGATATCATCTTTCTTAAGCAATTGGAACTCCAAATATTCAGCATATAAGTAATCAGTGTTGCTAATTTGTCACATATAGGTTCTTTCTGTAGCACAGGAGCAATGCACCATCTGTGTATAAGCTTGGCACTAATTGCTATTACAACAAACATTAAAGTTGATTGTCCAGACTTATAAATTATAATAAATGCAAGTAAAATTGAAGACAGCATTTTTATGTTCCCCACTTCCCACTACCTAATAAAGCAGAAAATGTTTAATACAGAATGATATATTCTTTTTTAAACACACTGCTCACAAGCATATTGAAGGAACTCAGTGTGCCATCGGTCCATATAATCCCTCCTTGATTATGGCCACTGATAATGACAGTATTTGAAGGACAATGGATTTTGTTCCAGGCTATGAAGCAGAATATAATAAATCCTTTTAATAAAATAGAAATTTCAAAGGCATTTAAGAAAAACACCAACCAACAACCACAAGATTTTTGAGTTTCCAAGTGTAACGCTATTACTTTTCTAGAGTGATAAAAAAAGAATGACATTTTTTGTACCCTCGGGCTTTGCTTTAGCTAGTAAAGTATACCTGTCCAGTCCTAACTTTGAGTGCTAACATATGAACATATATATTGCCTAACTGTTTGCCTGTGCCTTGACAAGCAACACACCAAATTAGTACCTTCCCAGGCAACACTTATACAAAGACTGGGGAATGGCATGGTCCAGGGATTCTTGAAGCAGCCTACCTGGAGGAGATTACCTTTTTTTTTAAAGGGAAGTGAGTTAAACTCTGAGGACAGCACTGTGATTTCCATGAAAAAGAAGTTGTTAAGGAAGACTCCTCAAAGCCACTACTACTCAGAGTGGCTCCCTAGTAGCAAAGTCAGTCTTAGTTAAGACAGGGAAACAGACACTGAGCTGAAGGAAGATGAGAGAAATCTTTCTTCCTGCAAGTAGATCAAGCACAGTTTCTTTCTTTTTCTCTGCCTCTATCAGATATTTGTATCTTCTGCCTGGTTATATATGCTGTCAACATTTTGAGTTAGGTTAGTCCACGTGTGATTCATGATGCCTGGTTAACACCAATACATTTCTTCCTCAAAAGCATGCCAAATGTACAAACTAAGATACTAGAATATTTTGCTGCCCCAAAGAGCTACATCTTCCTATAATTCAGTGCATCCAAAGGGCAGCTGAATTTAAGCTGAACGGGACAAGTGAAAAGGTGATGCCATTGGGGCGAAGGGAAGCAGACACATCCAACAGCATCCTTTGTAACATGGAAAGATCTTTCAATGCAAAAAGATATGAGGATGTACATATGAACCTAAAGGAATGTAGCATGGAAAAGATGCACACAAAAATGGTAGCATGTAACTTGCTGTCAGGAGCAGAAAATAAATTCTAGAAAACTTCATTTACTAACAGAACTGTAGCCTCAGTACAGTGGAAAACCACTGGAAAAGCTGGCTAAACAGGTATAACTATTGAATTATAAGGAGTATGAAGTCAGCCTCAAAATTAAAGCCCCTAAATAGTACTAAAATATTAGGTATTAAGCTAATTAATTTTTGGATTATACGGTTTGGTCACTCTCATTAATGTTCAACACATTTCATTTATCATTAGTGATATTAAAATATGGATAGAAATATTTAATAGTAATGCCTGTGTGGTAAATATTTTCCATTGACATTGTAAAAATGGGTGAGAAATACTATAAAATTTGAGTAGATCATAAGAAAACATCTATTTAAAGATTGGGTGGACTTTCCTTTGCTAATGTCTGTAGACTGAAGTAATCCATCTTTATCTATGTCATCTGACGCTGGGTGAGAGCTCTGCCCAAGGCCCACTGCGTCCCACTGCAGGCGCCCTGGTGGCCTGTGCAGCACCATGGACAGTGCAGTGNCATCCTCTAGAAAAATGAGTTATAATTTAACATCCTCAAATATTTCAACAGGATATTTTAAATGGTTCATAAAG
Organism: Mystacornis crossleyi; assembly: GCA_013400655.1. Lineage (NCBI taxonomy): Eukaryota > Metazoa > Chordata > Aves > Passeriformes > Timaliidae > Mystacornis > Mystacornis crossleyi. The sequence goes on from VYZQ01066520.1 coordinate 52,203, forward strand.
TCAAAAATAGTTATAGTAGAAGGGAAAGATTTTCAGAGGCACGATGGGAATTAGAACACTTGTTACCCTCTGTGTACCACCACCACTTCTAATAATTTATCTTCCCAAGCCTATGAAGATCATAGCTTATTTTTGTTTTTTGGGGACTTCAGTTTGTGTCAATGACAGACCACTCAACAAATGCATGATGGATTAATTTCCTAACAGAACATAAATATTTTTTTCTTTGAATAATTTTTTTGAATAAATATTTTTTCTTTGAATATTTTTTTCTTTGAATAATGGTCTAGGTCAAGGACTGAAACTCCAGGTGAGCCAAAGTCTGCTATCTCACATCACCTAGGCTATAAATCTGAGATACTAAACAAGCAAAGTCATACTGAAAGACTGACACTTTGATCTACCAAGTTCTCAGAAAGAAAATAGCAAATGAGCATAAAGAGTGGGAGAAAAAAATTCTTTATTATGTATCCTTAGAGTAAGTAAGGTAAACAGAGCCTCTATTCATTCTTCCACTAAGAAGTCTCCCTGCGTCTCTCAAGGACAGGAGTGAATGACTGCTCTGTAGATACACATCCAGGTTGCCAGAAAGCCATGATTCCTCATCTGCCTGGAGAACAGAGTCCATGGGAACATGCCGTGGCTCTTTCTGGCCCTGCATGGAAACTTCCCTTCCTTCAGAAATCACTAGCTGTAACTGGGTCACTGTGGCATTGTCAGGAAGTATTACTATTCAGAAATCCGTTCCCCTGGGTATCTTCAACAAGACCTTTTCTTTGGTCCCAACAATTTCTTGCTTTGTACTTTTGCATAGATTCCATCCACAAATGGAGTAGCTCTCACGTTTTACTTATTAATATGTCATCACACTTCCAATCTCATGCTCAGTTTATGAAGGCGTGTCACATGTAGTGTCCTCTGGTGTAAGGGTAAGGAGTTGCACTGAGACCGCGCTGTTGTTCACATCAGTTACTAATTCAGAAAAATGTCCCATCAAAATCTTTTCAGTACTGTCAAAATTATCAGGAAAAAAACAAAACAAAAACAAAAACAAAAACAAAAACAAAAACAAAAAAAACCAAACAAACGAACCAAAAAAAAAAAACTACCATGTTCTTCTATAGTGTTCAGATTAGTGTCCAAGTAGAAGCAGTGTTTAAATTAGCTCACTCCTCAGTCTTTTCTGTTACTATTTCCTGGAAGGTTACAGACAGTATTATTATACTTTCTAGCTCAATAATGTGACAGAACTGCTCTCCTAAAACTCAAAACATGCTTTCTGCAGCTAAGAATAATATCATGTTGTTTCTTTCACATTTATGGCCATGGGGTTTACCAGAGTGCACTTGAATTAATAGGAAATTTCATCCATTGTAAAATGTTACCAATAAATGGATTGTCTTGTAACTGACAGAGCCGAAGTGTATAAATGAATTATGATTTCTGTATACTGCAATTCAGCCATCAATGTCTATTTTTAAAATCTCTGTATCATGTGGATTACTATTGTAATCACTTCACCTTTAGCTATATTTAGCTAAGAGTTAAAGACAACATGGGTGTCTCATCTCTAGCCCATCTAGACAACTACTGATTCATTTATATATTGTATCTTTTGATTCAGTTAAAAAAAAAAAGTGTTTGAACTAATTATTTATTTATACAGATGTTAAAAATCAACAGTAAATTAAAATTGACAAAAATGTCAAACCACTTTAGAGTATAGACTACAAATAGGAGATGATGGATGATTTCAAGCTTCTGAAACAATACTTTCATGAGAACAGGATTGGATTTTACTGAAGAATGTGAAAAATACTGACTTTTTTAAAGCAAGTTCTTGTGATAATAAAAGATAATAGATCATAGACAATTGATTCAGAAATTATTCAACCTGTCACAGCATAAAGTTGCTTCAATGCAACATATTCAAGAACTGCAGCAAGTCTTTCTGTTTTAATTAGAACTTGAATCACCTTGACCTTTCCTAGCACAGAGCAGAGTGCCCCTCTGAACCAACAGCAGCATCTGTATCCTCATTCCATTTTAATCAGAGCTCAATTTGGATTTCTATGTCTCGGCAATCAGTGCATTGCAGAGCAAGGAAACTGCAGAAATAAATGAGATGTTGCCTTGTTCCAGCTGATTAAAACATGATTCAAGGTGACTTTTAGGTGACACTACAAGTTGTCAGAGCAGCAGTGTACTTTTCTTTATGATGGAAAAGAATGTGTGAGGGATGTTTATTTCCCCTATCTGAGATAAGTGACAGAATTGAAATGAGAGCACTGGTGTGTCCATGAAAATACATCAGTGTTTAAAGAATCCTATTATTAGACGCAGTGGAAACTACATCTTGGATAAGCCTCCCATACTGTGGGTAATTATCACAAACCAGAATGCTAATTGCTTTTCGATCTGCTCTGTGCCTCCGATGAGTCTTGTTGAGGGCTACTGGGGCTGTGCCAGACACTAACACTTAATGAGACCAAGTTTATCAAAGTACAGCATCAGCTATTACCAAGTGAAGAACAGGAAAAATACACCTTAAAATGAAAAGAGGGAAAAAAAAAAAAAAGAGATGAAACTATGGGACCACAAGAAGAATTAAACTAAAAAACATTTTCATTATAATTTCTTTTCTGGTGTTAAGTAATTATGTCTTCATCACAGATAAAAAAGATAGAAGTTTGCATGTTATGGCTTGGGTATTTAGAAAGGTGAGTATTTGTTCTGTATTTTGAAAAGTTTGCTTGTTATTCTGTTTACACAGGAGAAATTAAGAATTCATAAAGCATTTTTCCTTTCAGTTCTGACTATTATGCTTAAGAACAAGCAAGGGTGGGAGTCTATATATTTTTTCATTTTCTTGTGAAAAGGGACCAAAAAAAAAATTAAATCAGAAACCATCTTCTGGATTATATACCATGTCTTTGATGGTAGATTTCTGTTTCCCTGAGACTGCAGAAAATATATAGGATGGGCAATGAGCGTTTTCCAGAAAGCCAACCCAATAAAAATTACCATTCTGAAGAAAAGTGGGAACATTCCCATTCCCACCGTTTCTCCATGTTAAAATATTTGTATAAAGTGCTGTCATGGGTTTACATCCCTTCCTGCTCTTCAGGTTGTTCTTCACCCTCATTAGATGTAGCTGCAAGTTCTTCTAGAAACCTTTCAGAGCCAAAAGGAAGAAAAACCTGAAGAGCAGGAAGGGGTGTCAACCTGTGACAAGTGCAGATGTCAAAAGAGCAACACCAGAGAACACAAGTAAGACCAGTAAGTTAAGGACCTCAACAGCAGTGACACTGGTCACAGCAGCTGTGAAGATGAAAGCAAATCTGAGTAGATCAAGTGGGCAGATTATATCACAAAATTTGAATGCAGATGTCAGCATTTCTGCATGTGTGTGTTCATTCACCTTAACAGAAAATACTTTGCCATTCTTGTTACTATTTAAAACAGTAAGACAGACTACTGCGAGATAATGATTTTAAACCTACTCTTCATATAATCTCTAAGACCTATGCATTCACACAAGATGATGAATTCAAGCTAGCCTATTGCTCATAGGCTGCTTTGACTCTATATCTCTCTACTTCAAAAGAAAATCTTTTAGGAATGTAATTCAAGAGAAACAGATAAAAACATCACAGAACACAGATTTACATATAAGAAATAAACATTAAGCTCTTTATCTGTTTGAATTCTCTGTTTCTCTTGTAATCATAATTGTTATTACATGGTATTATAGTCCCTGACCTCTGCCTCTCATAAAAGGTGCAAACTTTATTTCTAATAAGGATTTTTAACATCTGAATCATTGCCTTAACCTTACATTGCTCCATCTCTAGGGTAATCTCATCTTCCCTCAGAAAAAGTGACCTACTTCCAAGACGAGGTCTAACAATTGGGTTATTCAGTGACAATACTTCTTTTCTTTTCTTTTAATTTTCTGTTGAATAGTCTATTTGCCTTAAAACTGTCTTGCCCTCATTTTCTAACACTTTTCAATCAAGTAAACTCTTGATAGCTTGTCTTAATATCAAGTATTATTGCAAATAAGATAAATATGCCTCAGCAGTGACTATAACATTATTCTCTGAATTCTCAGTAAAATCACTCAACAAAAATACTTCATTTCATACCCCGTTTGCCACTTCTACAGGAATTGCAGAAGATACTGCAAATGAATTCTAAAGTGAAAGTTTCAAAGCAGCAGTGGATGCATGATACATGTGCAAGATTACCTTCTACCACTTCTTTCCACCTCTCATCATTGTGATCCATACACAATGGGATTAAACTTTGGAACGAAAACTACAGAAGAGCCACAGAAAGGAGAAAGAACACATTCAGACAGAAAAGATAGCTATATGGTAGATCTTTGGGCACTGTGTGGACCAACTCTTACTCATGAGATCGTGACAGTAATTGGGTAAAGCAGCATTTGAACAATTAAAAAAGGAGAGGGAGGAGAGAAGAAAGGATAAAATAAGGCAAGCTCCATCAAGCTGGTATGAACACTGCAATAAGGGTATCACTTTACCCACAGTATTATCCTCCTGCTGAGTCATTTTCTTTCCCCATTTTATTATTGTATGAAACAGAAGGTAGCACCAGCGTAGCTGAAAGATGACATAGAGACCTCTAAAGGCAGGTAACACACTGCATCAGGAATCTCTGAATCATAGAAAGTCTCTTCACAAGGAATTAACCTCAATCTCATGTGAGCTGTTTCTTACTCTCTACATGTGCTGACCATGGTACCAGGCAGAGATGATGAATCCATTCAAAATGGAAACCAATCAATAGAAAAAACCCAGTTTTTTTCAATCTTTCCTGTGTTCCTCTCCTGTTTTCCAAGCAAAATTTTAAACAGAAGTGAGCCTGTCATTTGGGGTTGTTTGTTTGTTTGTTTGTGGGTGAAGGGTTTTAATTTTCCTACTATATATCTGGTGATACTTATCAGGGAAAATTACAATTATGCTGAATTCTGAAGGTATATTTTCTTTTATTAGACCCTTGTACACACTTGTCTTTGAGATGCTTATATTCGCATCTAACAATTATAGCAGGTTTTTGTTTGTTTGGGGTTTTGAGGGTTTGGGTTTTTAAACATCTAGACAATGTTTTGGGCATGCTATCCTTTTGATAATTATGGTAGCAGCTCTGGCTTGTGTTGTGGATTACTGTTCAAATATTGCAGGTAGGCAGCTTGGCCCCATCCAGCTGCTCACTCACTGCCTCTCAGTGGGATGGGAAAGAGAATGGAAAGGGTAAAAGTGGGAAAACTCATAGCTTGAGATAAACACAGTTTAATAGGTAAAGCAACTTTAGGAATGCACAGAAGGTTTTCCCAACTTTTCTCTTTTTGGTTACCTGCTAAATATGATATGTTATTATGAACCTTTGCTTAAGGAAACCAGTGATTTTAGAATCAGAGATTGAACTCTGTTACTGTGACCAAATCTATGAGATTCAAGTTAAACTCTGTAGTAAGGGGCCACATAGCCCCCTGCAGTTATTAGAATTGTTCAGTTTATTTCAGCAGAGCACCCAGGACCTTATATCCCTAACTAATATTGTGGAATTCTTTGTCCATGAATGCATAATATCTCGAGTTACATATAAATACTTATTCTGCATTAAAAAAAAAAAATTAAAAAGTGAGAAATTAAGAACTAATATGGACAAGCATAAACAATGATCAAGGTTAAAAGATTAGAGAAGTGAAGGGCAAAGTAAGCTAGCATAACTTTGAACTTTATAGGTCATGAAATCGTTGCTGCTTTCAGAAATGATAACATTTTGAAATGGAAGTTTGTATCTCTTTTTACACTTTGCTTTTTTAATTCTCTCCAGTGTCCAAGTTTACAAAGGTTAGATGCCAGTATAATCTAGAATAAGACCATCTGTGACTGATTTTGAAAGGTTACTAAGAGGGAAATCGGATGCATGAAAAGCCTCAGGGAATGCAGCTGACTCCTATTGTTTTCCAATAGATCTCATATTCCAGCGAAAGGCAAAATTACTGAAATCTTGCTTGGATTTCCAGACAACATATCAGGATACATAAGCAGTCAAATTAAGAACATTTTACTACCTTCTTCCCCCTAATATTGTGACAAATTGTTGTCAAAATCTGATGCTTGTCAGAGATGTTGTAAGCACTACCTGCATATCATAAGCAAAATCAAACAAATCACATGTGCATTTATTCTTCACAACCACAAAAAACTGTTCAACCTTCACAAGCCCTGCTTAATAAAATAGATGGACTATTGTAGTAGAGAAGAAAGGCCAAACTTAACATTCATCACAATATTTCTGCAGTTTTCCACCCGTCTATCATCAGGTCACACCAATAATCAGGGTTAACCTGAGGAAAAGAAAATGTTATTCAGTCTGAAATGGCACTGTCTAGTCCTGTAAAGGGCTTTGAATATTAAAGGCAGAATTCTCACCAAGGTCCCTGAGTGACACCAAAGCATAGTAAAAAGAACTTCAATCATCGTAGTAACCCTTCTTGTTAAAAAATGGGGATGCTGTGCTTTGTACAGCAGTAGTTTCTCAGCAATGTCTATTGTTCAATAGGTACGAATCGAAGAAATTAGACTTTGTGTATTTGGACATCATGAGTCTAATACTGTGCAGTGTTAGTCAGGATTAGGAGAAAA
>VYZQ01066522.1:0-58368 GCA_013400655.1 Mystacornis crossleyi
TTACTAAACCTAAAATTATTGGTTTTGCACCAATCTATTAAAAAGGACGATAAAAAAGGATAAATACAATGTTCTTCAATGAATTCTGTATAAAGAGAAAAATTCTAGTTATCCTGGGAGTTTTGCCATTTTCCCTGATGAGACTAGGACTTGGCATAAAAGCAGCTGTCACTTGTGTAAAACAACTAATTACAAAATGACTGTAAGAAAAGCTGGTCTTTTGTTTAAAGCATTACACTAACATATCCGGCTTCGTCAGTCTTCTTGTGTGCCACAGTTTAGAATACAGAGTGTGCATCCTCTTCTCCTCATACCTGCCTAGAGAGAAAGTTTCTTGGGGCAGGTCTTGATGTTGCTGTGAATGTACAGCATCTCGCCCATCTGGCATCTCCACTAGGTCAAATTAGCAACCGCCAAAATATCCACAGTAACTGAGCCCATTTGTAATACCTGCTTTGTGATGATGATTTTAATCATCATTATGATGATTATTTAAACCATTGATTAAAATAATAATAAATAATAATTAAAACCAAAATGATAATTAAAATATTTTATGATTTTAATAATCTTCCCAAATGTCCTGGGATCTTTTCTAAAGGATGCTTTTATACCGCAATTTATATGCCAGAAGTAATTTCCTATTTTTCTTTCCAAGGAATGTGGCCCATAGATGGAAACACTGTGGAAATACGGAACTATTTATCCATTTTGGCATATACATAGCACAGTCTTCTGAAGGCATAATACAGTCTCCTGAAGGCTTCACATGAGCAAGAATATTAAGTGGTGTCTACATTAATTATAGCCAGTTCCTCTTGAAGGCATAGTTGTGTAAGATATTGGAGGAAATCAGGTTCTTTTTAAGAGTCTATAGCTAAAAAGTACACGAACCGGCACAAACGGGAAGGATGCGGATGAGTCACAGACTACATAAGCCCAGTAATGTCTGGGGGTCTTTACAGACACTGCAGAGTAAGTTTCTTTCTTGCCAGAAGTGACACAATTTTTATGGCTAAGCTTTGCTAACGTCACAGGGAACAGGGAGCAGGCTTTGTTAGATTATCTTTTGTGTATTGAGCACTTACTTGCCCACAAAAGAGCTACCCAAGGTCTCATGGCTCTGAGTCACAGTCCCTGAGCACGCAGCTCTAATTCAGAGGCTGCTATCTCACATTCCTCATGACCTCCCTGCGAGAGAGCTGTGGCCGCAGACTGGGCAGTGTGCTCCTTCTCCATCACTGGGGTTATACCCTACTTTTTCTTTTTTTTTTTTTCGAACAAGGTGGTCCTCAAGATCATATTGGATACCTCAGACGGAAGAAGCAAAAAACATACTCCTTCCTGGTACTGAGTGTTGTTTCAGATCTACAGCCCTGCACCAGGAAAAGAATATTCTTATACTGCCCCAAAAGAAATTTTAAAAAAGAGACATGTTTGGAATCCTCAGCTCCTCTGGCCTGAATAGGTGATATTTGGAATTAATTCTCAGGCTTTGGTCTCCAATACAGAAGCACTGTCTAGCCATATTGCCAGTTACTGCACATCCTTAATTTTTCCACAATGAAAGGCGATTAACCAATTAGCATTAATCGGCGTAGTCGGTGTTTTCCCACTTTCACCAAGTGCCTCCTCCTTCACATGAATGCATCAGATTAACCAATGACTATATAAAAGGAGTGCCACCCGGGGGATGAGGGTGTTTTTGACCGTATTCTGAGGCTTCAGATTTAAGTGGTGGCTTCCAGTCTCCTCTAGGCCAGGGCCAGGGTAATTTTGTGGTTTGAATCCTGGTTCCTGTCCATACCATGAAGCGCACACCTTCTGGCAGGCCTCAGGCTTCCCTTCCCACTCATCAGTCAGCTGCACAGGGTGGACAAGCACTGCTGCCTCCTGTCTCTTCTCAAGGCAGGAACAGGTGGGAAAAGGGATTTTGCACCTTTCAGAAGCACTGACAAGCTGCCTGGCTCCTTGCTGGACTGCTCCTTGACATCCCTTTTAAAAGCCAGAGGAAGGGCCATGGGACAACCCGGCTCATTTGCACAAGTCCCTCCTGCAACCCTACCTGCAAGTCCCGATGTCTCCGGCTTACCCCTGGCACTCTTACACAACACTCTTACACAACGCCTGCCGGGAGCTGGGCTGCCTCCAGGGAGAGCAGCCTTGTGCCGGGAAGAGGGACGGGCTGCTGGCAGACCCGGGGACGGGGCCTGCCCAGGTCCTGGGAGATAGCAGGGAGCTGACGAGGACACTGAGCGGGATAGCAGAGCATGTAACATGGCTTTGGAACCGGGCACAGGGAGAAAGCTTCTTCACAGTCAGAGCGAGCACCCCAGGACACCAGCCCCTCATGCCCTGCCATTCCACGAGTTATGGCACTTCCTTTTTTCTTGGGGGCTATCTTGGCTTGGGGGTGATGAATCATGGGGTGGATCATCTGAACATTTTGCTCTGCAAACTCCCTCTGTGAAAGTTGCTCTCACTTTTAAGTTCACTCTTTGTGAAAAATCCAGAGTAGCAACTCAGAATCAGGAAAAACTACAAGGTAGCGCATAGGCTGTATTGATGCCTAAGTGAATTTTTAAATTTGTTTCAATATTTAACAGCAAAGTAAAATTAGTATTTTGGAACAAGTTATACAGAGGATTTTGCACGTTATACATATTCAGTATAAAATGTACTAGACTATGACTTACGGTACATGATACATTTATCATGAGCCTGCAGTATTTCCTCCCTTGCAAAACATAATGAACAACTCTGCATTGCATGAGAAATAAAAATCTATCTAGTTTTCCAAATACGTTTCATGAAATGCACCCGTAAGAACTGGCTTGTAGGCACAAGCTCAGAAGTGGGCTTTGACTCATGCTTTTTATTGCTAGTATGGCTCAACTCACGAGGACACAAAAACACACAATAAAGCATAAAATCAAAACCACAGTGCACTATCTGTATCATACAGATATTTGAAGTCTATCCTGAAACATAAGAACAAAAAGGCAAAGAGCTATTAAGCGTTCTAATTGGAATGTCCAGTAGTTCTGTGTAATATCCTCCTCACACAGACTCAATTCGTGCTCAGCTCTATGCAGGCATCAGCAGATTTTTTACAGCACAAAAGCCAGAAAATTATTCCATGCATACAATAAGTCTCATAAAAGATAACGGCAACTTCGCTGTTTTACAGGTTTTTGAAAGCTCTTGTGTTTCAATAAGCAGATCTGCAGGATGAACACTATTGATTTAGACGGAAAAACGAATTCTTCCTATAGTCGCATTGTGGTAAGGCTTTGGATCTGGCATATGGTTTGCAGGACAGCTGGAACGATAAAGCTGTTGATTTGAACATAGCTACAAAAAAAAAAAAGACACCCAGCACCACAAAATAATGCAATCCAAGACAAAAGCAAGATAAAAGTTGTTTTTATGATTTCATAAAAACTTAATGACTTACTGTATTGGGGTAAATGTATCTTTTTATAAATGGAAAATATAATAATGCAATATTATGCATGGAAACTCTAATAATGCATTTCTTCATAGGCAAAAAGAAACCGCTTTAGTGTGTCTGTTGGTTTCCCAGTAGCCTGAACAGATTAGAAAGGCAGTTTCATAAGTATCATTGAAAGAACACAGAAGGAGACTGTAATATTACCTTTAAACCACCTGGGCATCAAGCAGAAAATGGAACATGTAATTCTCTCGCCCTGTACTTACAGAAATGAGTAATGTTATCTTATTTCCAGAGTATCTCAAATCACTTATTATCACGATCTGCAGCTGCTGACTGCCCCTGAGATGTAAAGGCTCTAAGAAATCCACTTACGCTCAGCTTAACACTCAGTCAGTATATTGGGCTGCAGCCTTCTCTTCGTTTTACTTCATCCCCGAGCAGAAATGTCAGCTTTCTAGCACTTTGCTTTGGCCTACTACTTGTGTACACAGGAGGGCATGAGAGGAGCATAGAACTGGAGACAGCCCTGTTTAGCCACTATTTTGATAACCAGGGTTCTACTGCCTGCGAGTGACTCTATTAACGTGAAGCATTACTGTGCAAGCTAACCAGATTTGCAAAAGAGCAGCTGATCTCTTAACTGTGAATTAAGAGATGTTTATATCATTAAATATTTAAGCCTTAATTCACAAAGACCTCTACCAACTTGAATAAATATCCAGTTGAGCAATGATCCTGGAGGGTCGAGAATGATAGAAAAGCAAAGGGGGGTAATAAGAAAGACCTCTAATTTGAGTGATTCTTTCGGTGTCTTTTTGAGGCACCTCATGGCTTAGGTGTTCTTTCTTCAGCACATGGGTGTTCCATTCAGACAACAGCTTTGACATAAAACGTTTGTTGTTTGTCTGTTTTGTTCTGTCGAGACAGGAAACATTAGCTCTCCCTGAAATCTCAACAAGGGACAGTTTATCTTTGATGCTAATTTCTCTTATTACTCACTTAGAGGTGTATAGAAGGTTGTCTTGAATTACCTACCTACTCTGCAACTGACCAAAGTTAGTTAATCCCAAAGATAATAAATTTCAAAGACTTTCCTTGAAACTGAGGAATTTCCCCCCTTATGATGGAATAGATTAAGAAAAAGAATATTTTCTAAATGTCAGGAGGGGACGTACCTGGATGAATCTTGTTAACAGGAATACATTTTGTCAATGCATCTTATATATGCTGTTCCTAAAAAATCAGTGAAGCAGAAATGAGTATGTTCTAATCTACAAATGTCACTCTGAATAGGGATAAGTATTACCCTAAAGATTGGTACTGGCATTTGTTTGAGCTATTTTCAGGGATTCAGATATGAACAGCAGAATTAACTCAGCTTTAGGCTTTCTGCTTTTCTAAACCAGAGCCTCAGAAAGGCACCACTTAGTTGAAAAAATAAATACTAAAATGAAAAAAAAATTTCTAAATGAAAAACTGTTATCTGTAGTGCAGGCTTAGAGTTACAGTGTGCAAATATAGAGAACTTTGCAGAAAACCTTGGAAAAGAAAACAAGAGATGCTTTTACAGCTATGGATTTACTCTCATGGGTTTTGTCTATTGTGTGACTTGATGGGTTTCCAAATTTGATTCTATTTTTCCTAAAAACTGATAGCTGAATTGCCAAACCACTGAATCCCGAAATGTTTGACACAGATTCCAGACCTGAAATATATGGCTTAAACTCAATTATAATTGGGGGAAAATTTTGAAGGAGTTGATTTTCAACAAAATTTAAGTAACAGAACAAGAAGTTAGTTATTTTCTGAAATCTATATCCCTGGCCAGCAAAATCCAGGGTGGGATTAGCTAAAATCTCTGCAAGATCCTTTCCACAAGTCAAACTGGCAGACCCGGAGCCTTTGCCTGCCACTGCAGATGTGGCCCAAGGGAAATGGGCATCGGAGGGTTGATGACAGTGTGACACACACAAAAGAGGACAGTGCGTCTCCAGACGTGTAGGTTCAGGCTTTATATCAGTAAAATCAGAAAACTTTATAGCAGTAAACCAGAAAACATCCCTGAAGGCACATTGAAAGCACACCAGAGACACAAAAAAGTATGACTAGTAGAAAGGGAGGGACAAACATATAAAGTTAAATGATGAAGGGGGTGAACCGACTGGTGAGAGTTAACTATGGCTTGGTGAAGTGACGGGGAAGTGAGCACAGGATAGCCATGCTCAAAAGAGAGCAAGGAGTGGTGGAAGAATGTGACTGCTATGGGAAATTTGGTCAGATTATGCTAATGGTTACTGGTGGACATGTAATTGGGTTAGAAGGCAGTTATATTTAAAAAGAAAAATTCTTGCCTGGTTTTAATTGATATTTTGAAATGGAAAACTCCATATTGCTATTTCTGAGGTTCACCCAAAAGCTTATTTTTCAAAAGAAAAAATTCAATGACTTCAGTAAAAATTACACTCAAATTGGAGAAAGCTTTCTGAAAACATTCCCTCTAAAATTTCAAAATACAAACCACATGTTTCATAGATACATAAATACATTTATAATTATTATTATAAATAAATAAAGAGTTTCAAGTTACCTGGAAATAAGCTAGTGGTCATAAAATATGCCTGTATTAAAACTATCTAAATGTCCATTTGCTTCTGGTTTTGGGCAGACAAAAGTCACGGAGAGAAGGAATAATACTTGTGAAAATGAAGTAGAAGCTCTTATTTCACTTTTTTAAACAGAAAATTGCTTGTACCCTCTGTAATGGCTTTGTCTGTACAACCAGCACTGTTAACTGGATTTCAGCTGAGGATTTTCACAGCTCAGAAGTTGCCATATTCAAAGTCCTATTCCTTTTTAATTTTCTTTTTTGAGAGCAAACACATAATGACATATTCCCAACTAAATTATTCACTAATTTAATCTTTAAGGCAGGCAGAGTTTCCTAAGAGCTGTGTTCTAATCTCTATCACTTCTTATACCCTTTTTCCTGACCTCACTGGGGGCCCAGTGGAGAGAGGAGAGGACAACCACTTCTTCTCAGAAGAAGTATATATCCTGATATTAAGTACAAACATTATAGATGTGCGCCTGCTTTTGTGTCCAGACTGGAAATAAATCACATAGCCTAAATGTTAACAATGGCCTTTCAGTATGTCTGATAAAACAGTGATTTCTTCTTATTTTTTTAGGCCTCTCTTCTTGTTTGCTGCCTCATTTACAGCTAACAATAATAGAATTAAGCCCAGAAATTAAAAGAAAAAGTTTAATCGCTGATGATTTCTCTATCTCTCCCAAGCAAACAACAAAAGTCCACAACCTTTTAACCTTTTCCATCCTATTTGCTAATTACTTATTTTCTAATTAACCCATTATGCATCTGTCAGTGTGTTTTAAATTAAATCACTTTAATTGCTAGTAAGTAGGGTTTATTTAGCTCCTGGTATGGCTGTACGGGGTCATGAGTGGGGAGCTGTTGAACCACTCTGAGTTACAGGTGGCTCTGCTAAACTGCTGAAGTTGCTGAAGATAAAGAGGAGTTAAGCTGCTTTCCTTAGGTGATTTGATTTTAATCTCTAGTGGCATATTTCTAATGGATGAAAGTTTACTGCAAATACAGGAGAGCATTTTTTATTCCTAGTATGCAGATCACATCAGGCATTGATTTGTTGCTTGAATTAATTTTTAATAAAGGAATAATTATACGAATAGTTCTAGAAAACGCCCATCACCACAATGCTTACTTTGCTGTACAGCAGAACTCTTTGAAATGGAACACAACTATATATTAACAGCTGAATTTCAAAATAAAGAGAATAAGGAAGACCTAACACATGGCACACAAGGAGTTTTAAGTACGAGGCTAACAGCCAACACACTTGAAAATCTACATGCAAAACACTATACAAACTGGTGATGGCTTCAAGGATAGACATAATATTTAATGAGGACAGACATAAAAGATTTTGTTCTCTGTAGCACAGCCCCCTTCTACCCCTTGCATGACCTGACTCGCTTCGCTGACCCTGCAGAAAATACCCACTTTTTTGCTGGGTTAGTTTTGTGCTGGGTTAGTGAGTTGAATTATCCCTGTGAGGTGGCTGGTGAGCACCGCAGCTGGCACCAAGTGGCAGGAGACCGCAGCTGCCTGAGGCAAGGGGAGGGAGATGAGGTTCACCCTGTCTCATAAAACGGCATGCCAGAGGAACGCAGGACGGGTTGATGTGTTTTGTAATGAATTAGGGTATTTATGAGTCCATGCACTGAAATTACTTTTTAATTGTTAAATTATTTCTGAAGTTTTCTGAAACACCTTTGAAGACTGTAAGTCTTGCACTGTGAAAAAAAAGCCCCGAAAGACAACACAATTCACTATAACTTCTTTTGTGTTTAGAACCTTATACAATGAAGAAAGGCACTAAAAAGTGTTAGTTGTATGTTCTGGAGAAGGACAATATGAATTGGTTAGGTCAGTCTTCCCTTTAGCACTAAGTCATGAATCTAGTACTACTGAGACATGAGAATAAATTTCCAGCAAGCACCCAAGTCCACATCATTGCTAAGTTACCTAAATATAACAGTGGGTCAAATAAATAATAAAGACCACACATATGAAAGCTGACAGATTTAGCAAGCTGAACTTCCCACACAAGCTTTGTTAACAACACTTTGTTAACATCAAGCTAAAATCCAAGATTGGCCTAGATGTTAAATACTTTCTTCCCTGTTCCTACCAGAAAAAAGTAAGTGTATGAAATCAGGAGTAAAATAAATAAATAAATAGAATAAATAAAGTAGTTTATGGAGCACACCTCAATAAGATCTATAATAACCCTTCCAAAAGACAATCTTACTGAGCAGTGAGGAAGCTGCAATTGACCTCTTCAGCTTGCTATGTCATCAATGTTTTTACCTTTGGCTACAGGCTACCAAGATACGGCTGGAAGACTCTGATGCAGCATCTTGTTGCTGCCAGATTTCTACTACTGCATTCACCCTGATGCCTTCCCTGCTGATCGCAATAGCTCCACACCTCCACAGGCAGCACGCCTGGGAAGCTCATCTCGCCACCCCCCAGTCTTTGTGCCGCTCCTTGGCAGAACACCCCATCTCTGCATCCGCTGTGAGACAGCTCACAGGTCCAGAGGAGGAACATGAGGGGCTGCAGAACGATGTAAGCAAGAACGGGAGACTTTAAAATTTTTAACAAGGAGCTTTTGGATGGCCTTCAGGGACAGCACAGCCTGTCAGAGAGAAGCCATGAAGAGCTCCACAAATAGATGTATCTGCTGTACAGAGAGTGAGGATACAATCAGAAAGCTTACATTTGCTTATAAAAGGTAAAGAGGCAAAGATGCAAAGATGCAGCTATGGAATTGCAGTAAGACTCAGATATTTCTAACAGCTCATTCTGAATATGCTTTAATGTTATATGACCCATCATAATATGATCCATATTGACCTGTCCTGAGATGATGAGGCTTTGGGCAGGTGTTCTAGAAGCTTAGACTGACAGAGAAAGCCAAACCACTGAAGGAAACAACAGCTTTAAGGGTGGCCTGCTCGGAGGTGCACAGAGGCATAGATCCAACACACAAGGAGTCCAAGCCTCCGGAAGGACAGCATGGCAAAATCGAGCAGGGGAGATTCAATCGTAAAGCCCTGTTCAGCATCACCTGCTTCCCCTGAGTTGTGAGTTGCACATCTGAAGCTCTTTTGCTTTCCCTGGTTTGTCAGTAGTTGGTTAAGATCTTTCCAGTTTCACTATTGCCTGCATTCAACCCCTATTTAGGACTTAGGGCATGTATTTATCAAAGCAGTAAAATTAGGGGTCTTGAAAGGGCAGAGGGAGGTCAGTATGGAAGCAGCATCCTGCCAGTGTCTGAAGCAAAACCCTTGTAGGAGCAGATACACTTTCCCCAGAAAGCACATTAAAAATCACATGGAGAAATCTTATCCACCCCTTTTATTAAGCTCATTAAACTCTCACTATAATAGTGTTTCATGATGCCTATGTGCCTGAGGTAACACCAAGGTATCAATCCGAGTTACTTTGCTTTCCTAAGTTAATGGGATGGGCCAGGCTTTTTTTTCCAATTTTCCAATTAATTTCTCTTTCTGTTCTAATTTCTTATCTTGTTTGTATGACTGTGCAACAGGAAAAATGGACGTAGCATTTCATTCCTGAGGATCTCAGATACAGGGGTTCCGCTGCCAAATGCCAAAGCCGTGGCCCTGATGACTCCATCTCTGTGTGCTGCTCCTGTGCATCTGCTGCCTGACAAACAAACAGACCCTTGAAGAGCATAGCTACAAGCAGGGGCAATCACCATTCAAGGAAAACTTTAAGACACCCAGCAGTGGTGGCTTCAAAGGTTAACAGGAAGATGCTGAATCCCACCTGGTATGGAGCCCCAGGGGCAAGACAGTGATAAAGCAGGGAGTGCTCCCAGAGGTGCAGCACAATGAACAGTTTCAAGGAACTCAAGAGTTTTCTGGTTAAAGCTCTACATAAACACACTGCACTGGTAAGGGATGGAAGAAAAAAATGTGAGGATTATCCAAGTCAAGTTACCAGATGAGTTTTCTCTGCTTATCTCAGGAAAGATTGCCCTGAAAATAAAGGCAATAAGGAAGCCAAAGAGAGCCAAGGGAGGAGGTACAAGCAAAACGAGTCCCAAACACAAGACAAGATGGAAACCGCTACTTTTTCAGTAGATTTCAGTCCTCCATTTAGCACCATTTCTATTTAACTAATATGCAGTTTGATTTTAGCCAGACACTCAGATACAGTTTTTATGCCACTCACATCAATCAGAAGAAGCAGAATGGGAAATCATCCTTGTATTGCTGATACTGAGGCTTCCCATGATGTATCTCAACAGCATCACACGGATATTGAAAAGGACAGTGAAAATACATGATCCTAGAAGAGATATTCCACATACTTCCCACCAGGCTTATCTGGAAATATGCTAAAATAAGCATCAGAGACATTCTTTTCCTATTGCTTTTCACAGTGTCTCAAGCAGAAAAATATTAAGTGTGAAAAGTAACACACCAATCTAAATTAAGGATGTGAGCATTTTCCCATCCAGTGATGGGAAGGAGCTAATCTATCAGAGCAATTTTAGAATTAATAAGTTTCATAAGTATTAATATATGGATCTAATCTACATTCAATGTTATCCAAATTACCTTGTGCTGAAAGAACAAGTTCTGTATAATGAAGAGAAACAAACGAAGCTCACAGAAATATAATTAAAGTTGGGGAGTTGCAACGGGAATTGGAGTCAACACTGCTTCATGTTCTGTGTTGAAAATTTATTCTTACGGTTAACCAGCTTCCTCATCCATAAGGTGGAGACGATAATACTCACTTCAGTCCCAAGAGTATGCCAGTAAGATCTACAGATAAGCCATCAGAACTGCTATTATTAATATCATATATGCTTGGCATGCATTTTTTACTTCAAAACAGCTTTACAGAATGCATTTCTGGTCTACTCTCAGTGTCTAGGGAATCACTTTTTTAGACTTCAGAAAAGTTATTCTCGATTTATTTACAACACTTGGGCATAGTCTTGGCCATTGACTTTAATTCTATTTTACAGCTTGTTAGTTTTATGGGATTTTGTTCTCTGTACAATGTGGGAACACAGGAGCGCAATGATTCAACTAACATCAGTTTTACCAACCAGCCAGATTTAACAGGCTATTTCTTGTTGTATCCTATAAACACAGTGAGCAGCCAATCTGATAGTTAATGATGCAAACCATAAGCAGAGGTAGTGTTTTGTGCCAAGATACAATACGTAGAGATTGCAAAAGCTCACAGTGAAATTTCTGTGGAAAAAAATACACCGCATGGAGGTTTCTGTTATTTTGTGCAATTCAAAACGGAGTGTCTCTACTATGAAAAACAGATAGATTAATCAGAAAAAACCCAAAGATATTGACAGAGTGAGAAAATACCTCATATTGTTCATGGAAGGTATCTGCAACCAACTGCGGGAAAACTTTATCAGAACAGGATTCCCAGATTTATTTTTATGCTCTGCCATCCACTAAGAGACTTTGGTCTAAATGACAAAGCAGATTATATGGGAAGCACAAAATGTACTAGCTTCTAGAGAGGGCTTATTTTTTAGTATCTGTGAAGTTGTTGAAGAATCTTACATAAGAAGTTATTTATAATGACTTAAAAATAGAATTTTCTTTGAGGTATCCTATCCAAATTATAGGGAAAAAAAAAAGACTCAAGAAACAGGATGAGATATGTTTTTAAAACCAGGCTTTTTTTTAAAAAGAAACCATCTTTGTAGGTCTCTCAAAAGGGAGACTGGTATACTATCAGCATTTTCTGAACTGGCACAGAAGCTACAGGGGATAGTGAACTATAAAATGCTGTCCTTGATGACATACAGACAATAAAATGAAAAAAAATCTTAAAAATTCACAATGAAGTAGCAGAGTTGGCAGTAATGACCTGATTCAAAGTTCCTAAGTGCTGGAATTTGACAGTACTGGATCATTAGAAATGCCTTAGTAACACAGACATCTCTCCTGAACAAACTGATATCGCTACAATCCATCAATTTGCTGGAATTTCATAACCACATTAGGCTTCATTTCTCAGGTATTGTGGTCAACAGCTATTGCCAAAATATGTGTCTCTCTTCCAGTTATCTTTTTTTTCAATCATATATCCTTTTGCTACATTTTACAAGTATTTCTTCACTTTGATTTTATTCATCCTTACACTTTTTTTGTAGAATAATGGGTTATAATTCATGAAAAATCTGCTCAGCTGTAGAAATAAGTATTCTTCTCGATCCTTCATGACAGATTTAAGATGTCATTGTCAGCTTTAGGATATTTGTGTGTATTAGTTATCCTGCCAGTTTTAAGACAGTAAGAGAACAGATAAGGGTATGCTGGAAGGCCCATGAAGCCTAGGGAGTCTTTCTACTGACGTCAGCTATTTTGTACCATGTTCCTCTAGCAAGGGATTAGGACACAAAGAAGAGCTTCTCATGCCAAATTCTGTACTTCTTCATTTGCACTCATTTTCATTGAGTAGGCTCAATGAAGTCTGGGGACTGTCACTCCTGCACCCTTTATACAAGTTTCAATGATTTCGCTGATGGGTGAAGGGGAGCTTGGTTAGAGATGGCCGAGTGCCACAGATGGGGAAAGGGGAGGGCAGAGCACATGCTGGGGAGTACAGCCACACAGGGCCAGCAGGACCCATCCTGCCACCTGAGGCCAGGTTTACAAGGTTGAGACGGATGTGAAAAGAATGAGATCAAGGTGGGAAAAAAGCAGCTAAGGGTGGGTGGTTTAACAGGGACGAGACCGGAGTGGAGAGAAGAGGTACAGGGCTGGCAAAAAGGAGGGTCAAGAAATGGCAGGAGTAGTAACAGCAGGTGCAATTGACATTAACCAGGGCTGCCTGGGGGTAGCCATGGAGGGGACGCACTTGAGTACTGCAGCCGGTTGTCCTAAATTGGAACAACCAACCAAGCCTGTTGTTCTGAGCACATCACGCGTGCTGACCTGCTGGCTCACTCGGGAGGGCTGAGTGGGATGGGCACAGGGGAACATCCAGGGCGGACGGATTGAGCATTTGGTGTTGTCGTGCTGGTGCCTGTACCAAGCCTGATAGCATCAGCCTCTTCCTGACCTTCTCCTCACATGCACACCAGCAGAAGGAAACCCTCTCCCACCAACACTGCGTCATCTCCCCGAAATGGCATCAGCTAAATTGATAAAGGCAGCAGCACTTTTCCATTGGCACAGCTTCGTATGTATTAGGGGCTTTGCCAGGATAATTTCCCTAGCTAGGAGGGGATGATTATTTTTAGATGTCTCTACACAACATATGTATGCTGGAAAAATCATCTGAAGTCATTTCACTGCTTGCTTAGTCCCAAAGAAGGAGTTAATGTCTTCAAATTCAGTAAGTGGATGAGAAGGTAATGAAACTGAACTGCCCATTTCTTCACAAAAATGCTACATAAAATTACTGCATTCTTACATTGAAAGCATTATTTTGGGGACAATAGGGACTTAGCTAGAAAACTAGGCAAAAGTCTCTTCCTTCCAAATTGTTTTTTCCACTGGTGCTTTTCTAAAATAACCCTTAGATCTTTTTTCAGTTTGTTTCGTACAGACAGCATTTTCCTATAAGTATTACTGCCTTTGGATACTGCACAAATTATCCTTAAAGGAGTATATAGTGTACTATCCTCACAGATATCAAATCCAAGTACCCCCACTCAGAGTGTAAACTACTGATGCTGAGATAACTAAGCCTTAGTTTTCAAGCAGACAGATGTGCTGTCTTTGGGTGCCAGCTGTGCTTCTGAAGTTTGGTTCAAATTCTGAAGTGAGATGCCACAGAGCAAAAAAGAAATCATATATGAGAGTCATTATCCTCAAAAACAAAAGGGAGTTCTATAACTCTCAAAGAGAGCTAGACAAAAAGAAGAAAAAGGGACTTGTTCATTAAGGAGACTTAATAAAATTCAGAGACCAGCCCGCGGAAACAAATCTGATTGGCTCCACACCAAGACACCTACAGTAGATACAAACCCAGAAACGTGACTAAATATATTAACTCTTATTAATTAAAAGGATTTTTTA
This sequence comes from Mystacornis crossleyi, assembly GCA_013400655.1. Classification (NCBI taxonomy): domain Eukaryota; kingdom Metazoa; phylum Chordata; class Aves; order Passeriformes; family Timaliidae; genus Mystacornis; species Mystacornis crossleyi. Next base: position 14,102 of record VYZQ01066522.1, read on the forward strand.
TTAAAATCCGTTTCATTTTCCAGAGATAGTGACTGAAGGTCTACTGAATAACCACTGAAAAATGTCCACCTGCATTTACAGCACATTTACAACTGAGAAAATGTACTGTTCAATGCTACAAAATGCAAACAATTGCACAAAGCAGCATAATACTGGAGAATCCAGGCACTCCTAGGAGGAATCTGAGATTTGGGATGTTAGTCATTGCCAGCACATTCCTTGCTTGGTTTAGCTACTAGAATATTTAACAGTACCACACATTCTTTAATAATGTTCTCTCAGGAAGACTGGTATTTTATATACAGTGTGTTTGTTAATAGGAAGAAGATTTTAAGCTGCTAAACAAAAAGTTCTATTTGTTGGCATTTGTTCATCACTGAAATAGCCAAGAGTTTGGAAGTAGATCAACCTACCTGCAGTGTCAAAAATCACATTTACAAGGTAAGTAACAAAATAACCTGTTTATCTTTTTTGTTGTTGTTACTGCTCAGTGGGGAAAGCTTCTGACGTGCAGGTAAAACTTTTTTTTTCTAATTATAAGCTATTGAAATCCCCAACAAATTTTAAAATAATTAAATCAGACGGAAAGAACTTACACTAATTTTATTTATAAAAAATCATGATGAATATAGGGGCAGATGACTTTCCATAATTCTTAGGCAGTGGTAATCACAGTCCTCCTGGTTTTTGATATAACACTCAGACTTTATTTAAGGCCCAGATATAACATTTGGCAGCTGTACACAAGAATGATCTCAAGCAAAACCCTTTTTACAATGATCGTCAGTTCCCTGTTTCAGGTGGTTGAATAGAGATGACATTCACCTGAAACACTTCGACTTTGCAAAACCAAAAAAACAACAAGCAGTCTGATCCTGATCCTGTTCCCATTTAAGTGAAGAGAATTCTTCTCTACCCACTGCTTATATTCTTTCATGGAAAAGCAGAGATAGCTCAAGGCAGCAGGCAAGGTAGGCAGCAGCCTGGAGCAGAAAGCTGCCTACACCACCCAGGAGAAGAGAAGCACAGCGCTCATTTGCAATTCCACAGCCCTCACTGGTGCACTGTCTCACAACTCAGATGCACTGCCTGAGATCCAGGCTTTCAGATGAAATTTCACCAGTCTATGAGTACTCATAATTTTTAAGTCTCAGCTACTCTGGAACTGGACAGCTGATTTCTGCAACATTTTTCTGTCTTACAAAATTAGTACTACCACGTAAATAATCTCCTGAAGAAATCTGTGTTCTTACATTCTCACCAAATGAGCCCTCACTTGATGCTGGGCAATGCTTGCTTCTCTGAGTACTTTTTCACAGCTGGTGGGTATTTGTTTTGTCTTGTTCTGTTTTCTAAATCCATGTAAAGCAACTCCAGACTGATTTCAGTTCCACACTGCCCAGATTTCTCCCAGAAAAGATTGAAACTTTTTTCCCTGTGTTGTCAGGGAATATTTAAATATTTTATATAAAAAGAGAAACAAGCTTCAGCAGGGATGCCGAGAGACCCCCACTGTGGCTAATTCTACTTATCTATCAAGGAAGCTCACAGTCAGGTATCAAATCAGACAAGATGAGAGGCAGGAATAGGAAAGCCTCAGTGCTGCCAACATGATCGGTTGTGCATCAGGCATTTCCTCCTGGTTTCGGGAGACAGGGCTCGATAGGACTTGCCTGGCTCCAGACCTGAACACTGTCAGCCTCAATCCACTAGCCTAGGGGCAAGACTTTGATTCCACTCCTCCCCAAGGCATCTCTCATTATAGGCAGCTGGAAGGGGTTCATGTATAAGGAACACCTTATTAAGCCTGAAATAACCTTCAGACTCTGAGAAATAGGTGTCACACAGGTGTCATGTATCTACCTACATAGGAGTCCTGTACTGCATTTAGCTTTTTGATCTCAAATAAAGTCACTGGTCTCTTCAGTGTCCAGGTGCTTATCTCCTTGAAGTAAGTTAGGTTAAAGCACATACTCAGCTTGTTAGTCTTCTTTCATCCCACTCCGTACAGACTCCTAACATCTCATCTTTCTGGTCTTCCTTAAGAGTCAGGAAATAGAAGAAATCAGTGGGTGTTTTTAAGCACTTTAGATGCCAAATTGTGAGTTGAATGGTTATAATATGTGATTCAATTCAAACGAGTCTCTCTGTGTCCTCACACTCTCAAGATTACCCAAAAGATTACACTTCTTTATCGCCAAATCAGAAACGTCAGATGAAAGTCAGGTATTTGCAAATTCTTAGTCAGAAACTATTGCAAGTGTCATTAGCTTTCCAAACGAAAGCATTTAGAAAACAATCTCACCAATACAGAGGAAAACTTAGCAGGAATCTATTGATTAGAAAACATCAGAATTATTATTATTTAGTTCAGAGGGCTTATGTGATAATATTTTCTTGTTAAAATGAGGTAGGCTGTTAGAGATGTCACAAAATTACTGACAGGGACTTCAACAAAGAAAAAATACCCTTTGATGTTGCCAAGAGAACTGGGAACAGTTTTGGAGGGGAGTGTATTCTGATCTGTTTTCCTAGATGGGAATATTTTCCCAAAACAAGGCCAATGGCAGATTCCCCTTTTAGGGCTTCAGTCTGATAACTGGTTGATCAGTCCCCAACCATTTGCATGAATCCTGATTTGCAGATAGAAACCTGAAGTTTTCTCACATCTATTCCCGGCTGCTGACTGCACAGGATTTTCCTATCAGTACAATGGTACACTGCAGACTGTGTGCTAATGCTCTCACTCCTTCTCTGTGCTGCTATTACAAGGCAGTGTGCTGGGAAGGAAATCTGGGCTCGTGAATCCTGCCAGTACTCTGCACCGTGTCATGCGCTGCTCATTAGGAGCTGCGGGCACCCAGACTGTCTCAGCCCATCAGTTACAGAAGTTACAGGAGCCTTTCCCAGCTTGCTGGTAATAAAGACATGAAGTCTGCCACTATCACAATTGTCTTCAGAAGAAGAAAAGCAGCAAGTGCTAATTACAGGAGGTGTCACAGTAGGCTGTACATTAAACGTCATTCAGAATGAACACTGGAGTGTGAAGGATGGAAAGCTTGCTTCCTTTTTCCAAGACACACAGCTGAAAGTTAAACACCGAATGACCTCTCTGAAACAGTACAATCTGCATCTATTTTCCCAATTTCTGTATAGTAATGAAACATCCCGAAGCCTTGCATTAAGAACTTAACTGCAGCATTCAACAGGCTTTTAGCATTTAAACAAGTTTAAAGTTTGTTCTTTCAATGCAGGATCAGCTCCCGTGCAGCAGTGGATTTACTTCGTCTGTCCATACAGGCACACTGCTGTAATTTGGGAGCAGGATTTGCATAAGTGCAGGGCGAAGTAGTGAAGGACAGCAACAATCGAAAGGGGTTTCATCTTATAGGGGTTTATATAAATTCTGGTATACTAGAGGCTACCTATTGGGACTACTATAGCATTTCTCACCTGAGACAAAGTGAGCACCTCACCAGTTGTGACTCGGGGAGATCTGCCAGTTTGTGTATCTCTCCTGCAAACCCAGTCCCATTTAGGCTAGCTTCAAACACCACACCTACCCTAGGCAACATCTTCTATTGCTCATCTCTTCCTTTCTTTAGAGTGTTTTTCCCAGACAGGGTTGTCTTACCGTAGACACAACTGTCAGTGTCCTGCTACATCCACAAGCAATGCTGGCTCTTCTTCACAGCTAACTTAGATCCATTTCATGGGAACTACTGTCACCATCTTCCCAATCACCTTTTTTTTTCCGCAAAACTAAGCAGCTGTGCTTTGCTAAACCCTTACTTAGAACTCAAGCTTCCCATGCCTTTGGTATTTCTTGATACTGCTGTCTAGACTGCCTCCTGTTGCTCACTGTCTCTCCTACAGTACTAAACTAGAGCAGGTGCTCCCCCTGGGACCTCAGCGGGTCAAAGTAAGTATGCACATATTTTGCAGTCATTACTTGGGGCGATCTACACATTAACTACTCCAGATGATTTTCCCTGAAGTAAGTCTGCTCTCAGTTTCTATTAAACTACGCAACGATCACACTGGAAGAGAAATAAAAGCATCCATTTACGTAGCTCACCTGGAGTAGCTGCTCTGTCTCAAGTCTTGAGGTGACATTTTTCCAACCTATTACTGTCAGCATATGCACACATGCAAATATATGCATCCCCATTTCAGACCTGATGTCTACATCCAGCCTGCATAAACTTTCAGCAGTTCTGCACTTTACTGAGAGCTACCAACGACAGAGCGAGAATGTCAGTGAGCATTTCTTAAAATAAAACTTAGCTTTGTAAGACCATCTTTTTCAGCTATCTGGAAGCAATCTAGATTTGTTTTTATTATTGTAACGGATGTTTTTATTATTTTAATAGAGTAGATGTCATAATTGTTCACCAAACAACCAATCTAACTGAAATCTTAAACATTATTTTACAGGACTAATCAACACACCACAGCACTAATTTTCATCCACAGTGCAGAAAAGGTCAGTATGCAAATTGCAATATGCTAAAAATGGATCTGCTCTGCGTAATGCCCAATCAAGTTAGTGAAACTACATCCTGAAGACAAAGTTTGGCTTTTTGTTTTACCTTTGATATTTTGAATCTGTTCTACAGACTCATGCGGGATTCAAAATGTCAGGGAGAAAAATGAGAAATTAAGCAAAGTAGAAATAACATTTTCTGTCATTAAGCACAATATATTTATACAGTAGAAATCTTTGCATTACTTTTTCCATGAAAAAACCCATTTGATTATCCATCTGTTTATTCTGCTTTTCTTTAATTTCAATCTTTTTCTACTTAAATTTGTGTAAATTGCAAAATTACTTATTACTGGTATATACATATTAGATGAACCTTAGAACAACATTAGCACTTTTCTTCCTCTTTTTTTAATCAGGGAAGCAATGATTATAATCTTTTAAGCTGTTTGAATGCACCTATGTAATTCTGAAGAGCAGTCTGGTCAGTCTGATCTCGAGCCGTTTGTAGGTGACAAAGAATTTTGCAAATCTTTTTTGTCAGAAATTGGGAAATTTCACATCATGTAAAACCGTAAGTAAAATTATCCAAAGACCAATGACTTTCATGAATGCATGATTAGAATATTTTTCTTCTGTTAAATATCTGAGATCTTCAGATGGATGGGAAAGGAAAAGTAGAAATCATTACATGCAGAATGTGTCCCATACTTCATGTGCAAGTTTGTAACCAAGAGAACAATCGAAATATATACAAAATATGTAGCAGTTACTGTACCTGGAAAGTACCTGGCAAACTGGTTAATTTTGCATATTTATGGCCATGATACTGGTGCTTAGTACCTAACAGGCATAAGTTTTGCTGGGTGAAATTGCACTGGAATAAATACAGGATTTGATAGATACAGCAGTTATATGTATGTACATCTGAATCCACACATTCAAAAAGTCCTTTGGGACTAACCCATTCTGGAATAAAACATTATGGAAGACAGGCATGTTAAAGCAAAGCCCCCAGATGAACTATCTTTATTTTTTAAGGAGGGCTTCCGTTCAGCATAAAGCTGTTAACATTTCCCAGCTTGACATTTCATACAGGCTTAACTTCTTTTATTTTTCAGATACGCTCATGTTTTTCTTTCTTAATTACCAGTAAGAAGCTGCTAGATGCTTCCATCAAAGTGTTACAACATTGGTAGGCATTAGTCTATCTTCATTTGTTCTTCATATTATAAGGTTTTTAGATCATGTCAGAAAAAGATGCATCTGAGGATGGAAAATACTGTGCTGTTATACATGTTTTAGCACTACAGACATGGAAATCTGACAGGTCAGAACAAAGACCACATTACTTGGATGCAGTCTTATGTAGAGTGAAACATGGATAATATGGAATTTTTCTCTGTCCCCTTCCTAAAAATTCCCAATGTTTGCTTTTGACATATGATGGACATTCAGCTGTTACCTTTATAAAAAAATCTATTAGACACCAGCACTTTTTTTCCTAAGTGGCCGTAAATCCCCTACGATTGCAATTCTTCTCCTTTTAAAAATCTTAACATTTACTGTCACCGAATTGCCTCTGCTGTCTTATTACTCGGTCACACTCAATACTGTCAAAGCCCTGTACAACTCTTCCCAGTTGACTCAAGCACCACCATCAGGCTTTATTACTTCAGTATCAACCCCTTTTTCCTTATGTTGGATTGATGCCTTACAGGATTCCCCCACTGTAAAACTCGATGATTTATTCCCTGTTGCTTCCTAACTTTGAACCTGCTATTAATTCACTACAAGAGCTTCCCTTTCATGGCACGCCACTCTTAATTCTTTATAAGTCTTTAGGAAAGAACATTATTAATAACTTCTGGAAATTCAAGTAGGTTATAACTGGATCTTAATTTTTACCCAAATCATTGCCTCCCCTGAAGTATTGGGTAGACATGTGAATTTTGGCCTCTTCCCATTAAGCCAGGCTGTTTAGCCTGCACGATGAACAACACAATCCTAAATTACAAGTGACTCCCTATTACCATTCATTTCATGCTGAAGCACTAAACTATAGCTGTGGTTTGAGAACCCTCATCCCAATCAGCTCTCTTTGCACATGTGACAGTCCGGCTGTCAGAAAATGAAAAGTTCTGAATTACAGAATCTTTTTTTACAGGATTGTTATTAACCATATCCAATTTTTATTTTCTTTTATTTCTCCAATGCAATAAAAATGAATGGAGCTGTGGGAGAGAGGAGAAAGCTCTTGAAAAGGAGAAGGTAGGTTTCCTAGAGTTCATTGCTAAGGAAACCAACAAGCCTAATACCAATGGAATAGCCCAAATTGAGGGCTTCCTAGCTCAGAAGAGACCTCAAAGCTTCAGGGGACAGAGGAGAAAGATATCTCCAATGAACGTCCCTAAGGAAACAGGTGATTTCACTCGGTGCTCCAGCATAGTAATAGAGCAATATTGTCACAGTGCACCTGATACTGGAGCAGTAGGTATGGGCTGATGATTTAATACTGAGCTTTTAATGCCATGTCTGAAGAATTTTGGCTGTCTGGTACAGTGGATAGCAGACACAGGCCAAAGTACATCTATTCACACCCAGTTTTATGGTTTGTTTTTTCTCACGTTATGACATGAGACAGAGAGAACACAGCATAAAGGTTTTTGCCTGCTTGAACTGACAAATGTAGGATTCCTAACATAGAAGAAAAATCCATGGTGATATTCCCATAAGTATTACAGTGCGTATCTTTTGATATAACTATTCAAATACATTCATAGATACAGGTATATGTACACACAGAGAAAACCAAAAAAATCTTATGTTTCACTCTAGATAACCATTGCAACATAGTGAAAATGGATCACTGGGTGAAAATGGATCACTTGCAACATCCTTTATGGAACTATGATATCCTTTTAAGTGATTATATTGTTACAGATTCACATTCATACAAATTATAAACAAATATGCTAGTGCTGCTACAAGGGCTATTTTTTCCTGGTTTTATAACCATCATTTTACAATATAATTCTTATGGCTCAGTCTTGGTAAAAACACTTGAAGGCAGGAATGTAAAAGCTACAGCCACCTTTCCTAAAGATGTTTTCCAAGCAAAATCCAGGTTCCTGTTCCCTGGATTCTAATGTTGGCAGGCAGTTACTTTTCCTGTAACAGGCTGAACATGATCCCAAATCTGAAAAAATAACAAGCTCTAAGAATATTCAGGTCTAGAAATGCACGTTCTACAAGAACTTTGAACTAACCTTCTTCAGTTGTATATACATTTTTAAAGAAAGTAAAAGCAAGGTCTGAGCAAATCAAAGTACAAAATTGGAAGTAGAGGGGGAAGGGAAAAGCTTACACAAATTAAACTGTTATGCAGTACAGAATTTTGCACAGACACCACAAATAGGCAGGTTAGAAAACAAAAGAACATGGAAGAGTTGAAAAGCGAAACAATGTAGGTTTAAAGAGCCAAGATTAATCATCCCTCTTTCCTTTGAGAAAGAGCATTCCAAAAAGGCATCACCAAAATGCGAGTAAGATGCCACAATAAAAAGATGTATTATGTACCAACAAATACTTAGTGTTTGAAGAGACATCACAAAAACTACATCACAGCCTTGAAATAGGTATTTAATTTCACAGACAATCCTTAGTTTAACTGGGTACAAAGAAAAGTGGTTTAGATGTCATTTTCTCTGTTTAAATCACAAAAAATAGGCATTTGCTTTAATTTATTTTTTCTGTGGTAACAAATCCAGAAGAAATAGGCTTATGCTTTTTTTTTGTACATCAATGCATACCTTTGTTACATTAACCTGAAAGAATTTTTTATCCTGTATCTTTGAGCTGCATACACAAATATCAGAGAGGCAAATATCATAGATAAAAATGAACCTGGTTTAGAAACAGACTTTCTGCCATGATGTATAACAAGCAGAGTTAACTTTTTACTTTCCAAATAAAAAAATATTAAATACTAAAACATTCTTTGAAATGTTAATATTTAATTCTTTAATAGCATCCTCAGAGACTTTCCAACTCTCACCTAATTTGAGGGTAATAGGTTACAGCAAATTTTATTGCTGCACTGGACATAATCCTTTTTTTGTGTGCTTTTATGTTATGCCAAAATTGCCTGAGTGCATATGAGTAAGTTTAGGCAGAGGGAGTGGGTTGGTTTGTTGGTTTGGTATTTTTTTTAAGAACGTGTACACATTTGAAGGAATGCTTTTGCTTTCTGCTTTGGTTTTTACCAAGCAACATTTCTGACCATGCACCATCTCACTATTGTTTCTCTCTGTACCCGCTGCATCTGCTCTGCAGCACTTCCCACTTTTTATTTTTTTCCTGTAAATCACACTGGATTTTGTATTCAGACCTTACACAGAATTGAGAAGCATTTAATGAAATGTCCCCCACAGCCCATCACAGAGCTCTGATCCGCATGTGAGAAGGTGGCAGCGATCCGACCCCGGCCAGGCTCTGCGTTTGCCTCTCCCTGCCCTGTTCTGGCAGAGGAGAGCCTAGCAGAAAACTGCTGGCTTCTTTCAAAAAGTTCTCTAAGTGCCACATCTTGAAAAGCATGAAGAGGAAACTTACACATTTAGAAACCCATCTACTGGCTGCAGCAGAGCCTGAAAAGAAGCAACAGAGAAAAAGAAAAGAGGACTCACCAAGATACATCCTGATGCAGGGGGAAGAGTTTTGGTAGCAACCCTCAATAGTTTCTGCTTCTCTCCTCTTTTCCTTTCTCAGTCCCCCCCACTCCTAATTTCCCCATTTAAGGGAGAAAATAACAAGGCAGAAGAAGCCAAGAGACTTTCATGACATAAACAATAAGGCCTTCCTGTGCCAATATTTCCTTTAAAAACACTTGCCAATAAAGCTCCTGGAGGCCAGCAAGAGAAAGAAACGCCGAAACAGCCATGACATGAACTTGGCATATTTTCTGACTCACTCACTTCCCTTGAGACAATCCCTCCAAGAGAATGTTAAAGGATAATGGGAAAAGAAAATTTCTTCCAGTGAGAAGGACTTCAGCTGCCCGTGCATACAAGAAAATTGCCAATTAACTTTATTTCTGTTTACCTAAAGTCTTGCTCACACAGCCACCTCCACTGACATGTTTCCTGACTCACACACTCATGTTTGTATGTTCGTCTTGTAATCCTGGTGTCTGAGACAGACAAGGAGATTAAAAAAAAAAAAAAAAAAATCGGAGAATCCTGGACTCCAAATAATTTCTGAACAGCAGAAAGAATGATCAATAAATGATAAAGGGTAGCCAAATACTTGGCTGCTTCACATATTAAATCCATATTTCCCTTTTCCTTAGCCCTGCTATTTATACTTCTTTTATAATTTCTTAGAGCCAGACACACTAGTCTATAAAACATTAAGAATGCTCATATTCCTTCAGATACCTGTAATGAAAGATTGTCAAGATTATTGTGTCTCATCAGTGTATCTCACTTTGAGTAATACTGTGTTTTCAAAAATAAATGGCATGTTAAGAAACAGAAATTAAAATCTCCTTGGAAATCAGCATCTCACACGCACACACACGCATTCACTCACTCACTCATTCCTGGGGTGCAGCTGGCCCCCGCCCGTGTCCCGTGGGCGGCCATGCAAGGCTTTGGCTGTCTCCTCTCACTCGCACCTTCATCTTCACCTCCAGGGCAGGGACCTTCCCCAGGAGGCCGGAGCCCAGCCCCTGAGGGGGAGCACAGGCAGGAGGCAGAGCAGCCCTGTACTGATGGCAGGGGACAATGTGGATTCTCCTCCACCACGGGGTCGCAGCGGCTCCCACTTTTCCAGGGGCAGGGGCAGGCTGGCAAAATGTGCCTCTGGTCAGACTCTGCTCCAGGGCTGCCACACCGCTGCCCTCCCCTCCAACGCCAGACCGGGCAGAAAGCCCCACCTCAAGACATACCAAGCAGAAATTGCTGTAGCTTTGAGGGAGTTGTTTGATTACCAGTCTCAGCCTTGCGATGTGGGGACACCACCTCTTCCTTCCACATGTACCCGGCTCAGGGGGCCAGGCAGGGACCCGGCCATGCCTCTCCGCGAGCCTTGCGCCCTGTCACTGCGGGGGCTCGTGCTCACTCTCTGTTTCTGGGCAGGCAGCAGGAACTGCCAAGTCCTCCTCGCTCGGCTATGGGCTCTCCCTGTTGCTGGGGTTTCTTCGGTTTCGCATTCAACTCCTCAGATTAGCATCAGGGTATCACATATCAAAATAACCACTAGTGAGGATTTGCTGGCCTGCTCAGAAGAGAGGGTTCACCATACCTACAGCTGCATAATTTTAATGTAATGTAGTCTGATATCATACACCCCTGCTTTCTACTCTCTTAACAATCTGCTTGCCGCTTTCACACTTGGGCTTATGTCACATTCGCCAAGACTCTCCCCTATGAGCCCCCCTACCCCTGAAGATGCTCAGCGAGCACAGCTAAACCAGTGACACCATACTGGTCATATATGGGTTTTTTTCCCCAATTTTAGTCATTTGGGGGCCATTCCTAGCTAGTATGGCTCTGCTGATAAAATGCATAAATGGTATAGGATGCTATAATGGATACAATCTACATCAGAAGTTAGCTATTAGCTCACCTTTACTCCACCCTGACTGCTGGGCACTCTGTCAAGTCACACACATACACTGTATGATCCTTTTTTCTTAAGCATCTTTTCCTGCCCACTTACAAAGCTAATACTGGTTTGTTTTTAGGTTTGTTTTCACCAAAACCTGAGAATATATGTATTTTTTTGTAACACCACCGGGGCAAGCCATCTGTGGTTGGCTGGCAAACTCTGAAACTCTGGACTGGGGCAGAAATATTTAGCAGTCAAAAAAAGCTGACTTGCTCAAGAAATTAAAGCCCTTCTGACAATCTTCCAGAGAGCCCCTGAGGAAAAGGGAGGGAACCAGAGAGAGATTCAAGGAAAATGGATGGGAGCCCAGTGCTGAGATTCACGCCAGAATGGTTCCTGGCCAAGACGGAAGGTTGGCAAGTAGACAAATACAGGCTTTCATAGGCAGCATTGTAAACAAGACATTAAAAATATTAATCCATTTAGATTTCAAGCACTGAGATGAGATTTACTTAAGAAGCAGAATTATGCTGGTAATGGCTCCTCAAACATTTCAGCTGAATGTCAAAATTTTTGCTCAACTGTATCAAGTGAAAATACAAGGAGTTGTTGACACTACAATATTCAAACATGCAATTGTACGGCCGGGCTGGAAAAACACAGAGAAAGGCAAGGGAATGCAGAAACTCAAGCCCTCTCAAGGAAACTGCATTCACAAATTATTTTTACCTTAATTTCTACACCAAAATAATAAATTGAAGGGGTAAAATAATTTTTCAAAACCAAACTTCTTCTCAGAAATCTTTTCAAATCAAACACAAATTACTTTGACCAAAATACTTTGTTTCCAGGTAGACACAGTCAAGTAGAACAGAATGTCTTTCGTGAGAAAGAAAGTTTAAGTAAACGTTGAACACCTAGACTTCAAAAAAAGTTTCTTCTGCAGGAATCAGCATGTCTCCCCTCTTCCCCTTAGAAAACATACACTTATTCTAAATGATTGAATATTTTAATTTTCTTTTAAAATGTATTGGATAAGTCATTTCTCACCAAAGCAAACAGGTGCTCAGGAAAACAGAAAAAGAAGTACAGAAATACATGCTTTTTTTTGGTGCACATGGGAAGTGTCATCTCACCTTAAGCCTGTCACCACTAGGAGATTCACAATCTTGTTCTACAAAGTGGTGAGCAGGGGCAAGCATGTCAGGAGAGGCCCACAGGGAAGATCAAGTGCCTTAAACAATGAGAAAAATATGAGCTGCAATTACTATATGGGATTCAGTAACTCAGTCAGGAATCAGAAGATTCCTGTATTGGGTTAAAGGAAAGACTACTATTTGTTGAATTAAAGAGGTTGGTCCCACACACAAGTCCACGTGCACAGTCTGTGCTCAAGAGAGGTCTTTTCCCCCCTCTCAGTAGCACCAACAATCATTGTAAAATGCCAGGCATGGAGGAACTGAGGTATCTCCATTCAAAGCACTAAAAGCATCCTAAAAAAAAGATTCATATTCTCCATTACCTTTGGTCACTTAAAAAAAACAAACCACATTAGCTTACTGAAAGGGATAGGATAGAAAGCATCCCATCTTTTGCAACCTAGGATATACCACCCCCCCGCCTCAGAATTATATTTCTTACAAAGGTCTTTAATAAAAGAACAAAAATAAAAAGGCAAAAAACCCACCAGAAGCCCCCCAAAAACCCCACTAAGCTCTATCTTGCTTTTATCTGTAGCCACTCCTAAAATTATCTTAAGAGCTCCACAGCAGCTGAAATGGAAGATCTGAGTAAAGGAAAACCTCAAAACAGAGTTAAAGAAGGAACAACTTCGTTCTGGTTAAGAGTAAAAAAAAAAATAGGTTAAAGTTTAAAGAATCTTCAATTTTATAACAGTTTAAACACTTAAATACAAATTAAAGTAGAAACACATGAATTATAGAAATTCCATAGCACTCCTATATTATGAATCATACTATGAAATTTGCTTTCTGCACTCTCAGTGGAAACAGAATAAAATACTGGCATCTCAGGTGTTTTGAAATGATACACAAGCAGCACATTTAATAGCATCGATTTTAATATGTATCTAGCATAACATACATAGCATTATTAGCAATATGTATCTCAGATGCATATTTCAAAATGTTCTAGCTGAAGGTATTCTAATGAAAGCTATCTGCCTATCACATACCACAACCGGTGCAACTTCACCATCCAGGGAGGCATTTTCACCCCATGGAAGGAGAAGCCATTAGGGAAACGCTGCTTGGCAAACAGTAGCTCTCACACTGAAGTTGCAACATTATCCCGGCTTTCCTACATATTAAGCAGAGGACTACGTTCAAAGTAAACATGTGGTCATAATTAAATAATAATTATGACTAACATTTGTGTAACACCATTCATCCAAACAGTTTAAAGCATTAGGTAAATCTGTAAACAAAAGGTCTAATCCTGCACCCTTTACTCACATAATGCCAGGCAGTTCAAACGGGCTATGTAGATCTTGTCTACACACAGACCTAATTGTTCTCAATTAACTCCATGTGTCAACACTTCTTCCAGTGCGTCGTGTTCCTGTTTAGCTTAATTCTCTCACTGTGTACTACAGGTGAATGCACTGTTTCTACACTCTCACTGATTCAATATTGCTTCTACGGACAATTTCCTACATGGATCCCACAGGGTTTTTAAAATATTAATGCAGCGTCACTTCCCTTACACACTTCTAATAAGACAAATATTCTTTTATGGATGAAGAAGTTCACTTCCTGCTACTACACTTCAGGGACTGACCATGACATCTGACCTGCAACTGTAAACCCAGGACCTGCAGTTTCTATTCTCATACCTTAATCACACAAATAGCCTTCTTCATCCATCATGCTCCAGAGTGAAACCACAGGAAATGGTAAGAGCAGGGGAAAATTCTGCAGTTTCTAAAAATAAAATTTATTCAGAAGCAGACATGCTTAACTTTCATGTATCTGTAGTACAAACAGTCTGTTGCAGAGAACCAAAGTTTCTAACTGCTAAAAGAGAAAAAAGTAATCAGGAACAACTTGCTGACAATTTTGTGTCAGTCTGCCTTGACAGTCAAGCAACTGGAAAACACGGGGAGAGATCAGGAATACCTGAGTCAGATTTCATTTTGGGTCTGCTATGGGCAGTTACCTAAGTTTTTTGCTTCGGCAGCAGTATCTGCAAGTCAAGCCAAATCATCTCTTTCACTTATAGATCTTCTGAAATTCATGAAAATCCCTATGGCTCTTCAAAGATGAATACTGTTTACCAGCACCAGCTGTTACTTAGCTTTCAGCATTTTTCATCTTTTATCTTAAATTTTGCATTGAAGAAAGTCACTGCCACAACCCACTCACACCACAAATTTAGTGTATTTTCCTTCCAATTTTAATTCTCCTTTGCAAGAGATATACTCAATTTTAGCTCTTACATATATTCTTTGTAATTTTGACATACATCAGAAAGCCTTTTTTTTTAGCATGAAACAAAAGCACTGTAAAACATCCCTGACTGCTGAACTGTCAGTAGAGCTCACACTAGCACGGCAGTAAAATAGGGTGGGTTTTTCCTCTTACAATTTTCAGATGAGTTTAGGCATTTCTTCGATGCGTTCATTCAAAAAAAAAGTCCAACAAAATAATAATTGTCTCATCTAAGCACAGTGTGGTCAAACCTGAAAAGAATCTAGTGTCACAACAGCAATCCCTCCTAGAAAAAACAATCCTGCATAGTGGAAGGATTTCTCATGAATTCAGAAAATGCTACACAGTAGTCAGCTAGTAAAGACACAGTTCTCCTGCAGCTATGCACTCTTAATTCCATATACAGCTAGCGTTTGTGGACCCCATATGAGTGAAAATGTGAATATTAATGGTTTAATACAAAATATGTTAACAGTTTGTTTTAATAAGCAGTGAAAAGGACATGTTTATATTAAACTGCATTGGCTTCATGTGTGAGGGTGGGAATGGACAGGTTTGCTTCTCCCATCAGTTGTACAAGCAGCATCTGTCGGCAGCACAAATGAGCAGCAGGCAGGAGAGTCCTCTCACCCTGTCCAGCCAAAAAAGCAGTCGAGGTGCTATGCTGTCTCCTGCCAGGACACCCAGAGCAGTGCTTCTGCTCAACAGCACTTCCCCATTTATTTCTGCAGTGCCTAGGACAGGACTGCAGCAGTGTGAGCCAAGCAGTCTCTCTCCCTTCCCATGGATCTTGACAGCTGTGCAGAGACGGCGGCTAAAAAAAAAAAAAAAAGTATGTAACCAACAGCAACTCCATTCAAAACTGGGCTGTAGCCTCCTCTGTTCCTTATCTGTTGCCCTTCTTCTGGGGTCAAGCCAAAATGAGCCCATAACCCTGCTGGCAGGAGCACCTCTGGCTCTGCTCCACATCTTCACTTACAACAGGGGCGGCCAGCACAGAGCCCAGACAGGGAAAGGATCCTGTGGGAAAATGAGTGTCATGCTGCTGGGCACCACAGGGCAGCCTATAAATACAGAGGCTCTCAACTCTACCTCTTAGCAAATCTATAATCCTGGAGAATTTATTCACAGTAAGCTGTAAATCATGCCACGCAGGATACAATTCACTGATGCACCACCAAGAACAGCACTGGAACAATTCATGCAAGGCTTTGACAGGGGCTTCTTGTGGCACTGAATTTCAGCCAGGAGGGCTAAGAAACTACCCGAAGTGAAAATGAGCAGTACATTAAAGGAAAGCATGCAGGACAAACAGGCTTGGTTGTTTGGATTTCCAGAGCTGCTTATGTGTGAAAAGCAATTATCAGATTTGACACAATGGCAGGCTAGTCCATGCTTTCAATTCCCTTGCAGTGGCAACTGCTATTTGCTTGGAAAGCTTTTATGTTTAATGCTAGAAATGAAGAAGCAACTCTGCCTGAGATACAAGGTATGATAGTCAAAATAGACAAAAGTTGTAGAAGACATTATGGTAGGTTATAAACTGCGGTATCTCAGGACTGTTCCTGTTAGGAAAAGCAGCAGGTGCAGAGGATAATAACCATCTCAGGGATGTTAGCCGAATGCCCGTGAGTCACTATTGGCTATAAGTGCATCTAGAGAAGACAGTAAAAAATTTTCAGGGGCAGAAAGCATGTCAAAACCTTTTCTGAATCTAATTAGGACAAATGAAAGTACAAACTTGGATTTTCCCTTCGTTTTTAAAACAGTCACTTCTTATTGCTGTAACTGCCTCTCATGATCACTTCCATCATTTATTTATCACATGACTCACAGACACACTCTGGTACTATCCAAGTTTATCATACCACTGATTTTAAAATTTCATACACTGCTATTCTGGGGCTCTTGCATCCCAGAAGATGTAATACTCCAAATCTCTGCAAGCACAACATGTACATCCCCATGGTAGATCTTCTGAGATGGAAGTAAATAAAACACAGAGTAAATATGCAACTAATACCAAAACAGTTCTTCAGACCTGACCAAAGCACTGCTTGCATTTAACATCGAACAGGAAGAAGCCGTTCTTTTAAGAGCGATGACATTTCTGAGTGTAAAACACAGAACAGCTACTGTGGAGATCCTTTTGTTAGTCTAATGTCACTGGATAGATTTTCTCTAGGCTGAATGTAAAATGACTACAGTGATTTCTACAGATCTCACATCTGAGCATAGCATATTCTATACTCTTCTCAAAATAAACTATGAAGAAGAACTTTATTCTGGGGTGCAGCAATCAAGAAAAAAACTCCACCAGCATCCCTGGGAAATTCCTTCATCATTAGGTTGCAGCAGAGGCCATCGTCGACAAAGAAGTGGCAATTCTTGGCTATCTGTCTTTGAAATACTGCATATCATGACACCTCAAACCTCCAAACTGAAAACCTTCATGTAGGACAATCTTATCAGCCATATTGGATAAGTATACCTCAAATTGAACCTAATAATAAGCTTACCTTCCATTGAGATATCCCTTTTTAAAAAAAAAAAAAAGTATGTAATCTAAAAAGGAAGTCTGAAAACTAGCCTAAATTTAAAAATAAAATATAAAACGTTATTTCCTACCTTATACCTTCATTACCTTCTAATAAATGCCATGCAGCTGTGGGAGGGCATTTTCAGAAGGGAGGAAAGTCCTAGGAAACAAAATGCTTTTAGTAGAATTCTGAATGGTTTCATTGAGTATTTTTAGCCTGGCCTCTTGAGAAGCTCTGCAAACATTTGCAAAACTCTAAACCAGAGCCAGGGTTATGTCACTATCTTTGGTACAAATAATTTGTTAGGAACTATTTTGTTCTGGCACAAGGATATATCAAGAGAGGATGCGTGAACTGGCTTGTTTTCTTTTGGATTAATGCTGTTTGTCAACTGAAGGCTGTCTTTATGTGGAAAGAGCAAGGTGCCAAGAAGCACATTTCACCATGCCAAAATTAAAGGGAGGAGCTCAGAAACAGTCTTTTATTACCTAATTAGTTTTATCAAATGACACAGATCAACTAACAGGAGATAACTAATAGGAAAAAGGGGTCTAATGAAAAAGTAAGTTATCAGCTGGATGCTCTCCAGAAAACAATTATCTCCCTAGGTAAACAAGTACTACTGCTGGGAGGTCAGACACAAAACACAAGGAATGGAGGTCTTCTCAGGATACCAGCCCTTGGTGGAGTTGAAATGGGTGAAAAAAGTAGTGGGATAAACTACACTGAGGAGAAGGGCTGACTTGTTATTAAAGAAGCTAGTATCTTCAGATAAAATTATTCCTATCTGGCCTATACATATCCCACCAGTTGTTTTTTTTTGGTTTTTTTTTTTTTTAACACCATTCCCGTACAGCCTGCCAGATTAATATCCTTATTCAAAATGAAAATTAGAACTACAATAAGAACAGCCACATTCACCTACTCATGAACAAATTACCAGAATAAGATTTTTACAGCTTACAGGGAAAATGGCAGTTCACAGATCTTATTTTATCTTGATTGCCCTCCGAAGACTGGAAAGGATTATCACAAAAAGAAATATGCAATTTTAGATGATATTCTGCTTTATCCACAATAACCAAATGTACCACACATACTTATGTTTCCTTTCCATTATTTTCCCAATTGCATGAACTAAATTAGCCAAACAATTCAAACTCATGTGGCTCCCATTCAGATTACATCAACTTTTAATTCATAATGTGAACCATACTTTCATGTTTTCCATTATTATTTGCTTATCTAGTATATACCTAAAATATGCAAATTTTATCCAATTATTTAGCTAGAAAAGTAACACCAGATGCACAGACCAGCACAAAGACATTTAAGAAGCTTTGCTTAAAAAAAAAATCTAAAAATGAGAATTGAATTGACTAAAGGCTTGTGCCCCCCAGCAGCTTGAAGAGAAGCAACATTGATTTTTATGAACATTCCTTGAGAATTTTAAGTGATGCAATGGGGGAGTTTTATTATGCTATTCTTTCTCTTCCTCTTCCCCCTCATCCATCACCAGTTAATTTGCAAACAGACAGGGCAAAGAATTTATGGGAAAATGCTGTCTCTTGGGATCTGCAGTTCTACCTCTACTGCAGAGCTGTGGGGACCACAGTAGAGTTTCATGTATACTTACAGTATGCTTTAGCAAGGACTGCTAGATGCAGAACTATGAAAGGAACCTAAAAATCAGTCCCACTAAAGGGAAATACCAGCCACTGCCATCCCAGAACTATGCGATGTCTACGGGATTGCTGTCAAGAGCGGGCCAAAGATGTTAATGAGGACTTGGCACGTCCAGGACAGGGCTGAGCAGCACTGCTGGGAAAGAGCAGTCCTGTTACCATGCTTTTCCCTGCCCGGAAACGCTGAGTTACAGACCAAGTCAGAGCTCACATAAAACATCTTGATGACCCTGCATCCAGCTAAGAGCACCTGCAGGGACAGAGGCTTCAGCCTAGACTTACATTGCTGATGCAAATTGTCATAACCCTTTCCAAGAGACTGCTGACATTCCCGTCAACCTGCACATGGAACGGGTATCACCATGGACTGAGTGGGGTATTGGATTTTGGGGACTCGACAGTAAGATAGGCCGAAAAAATAAATGCAAGGAAAAAGAGCGCATTACAGGAATGCAAATCAGCGAGCTAATGCAGGTACAAATAGAAAGCAGATTTGGTTGAGGAATGAAACAACCAGTAGATGAACTTATTTCATCTGCCATCCATTTTGAAAGCCCTGCAAAGAAAAGACTCTAAGATTCATGGCCTCCACAGGATTCCAAGTGACTCCGCAAAGAGTGGGGATTCTCTGCCAAAACCAGCCAGTCTTCACTTTCCTCCAGAGAGTCAGTCCTTGGCTGGCAAACCTTAACCACTGTGATATCCAGGCCTGCATATGGATGAGGTCACTGACCATGACCAGCACATGAGCATGTGTGTGGCAGATCTCCATACATACGAGAGCCAGCTTCTCCCCTAATGTGTGATCCTTCATTCCCACAGAACCGGGCAGTACCACTGTACTCTCTTTTTTTCTCTCCCTGCCCCACTACTGCTGCCTTCTTATTACTTTTTCCATTATTTCCATTTACTCTGGAACTGACTGCAAGGCATGATGCCATCGTACTACAGCAAAATCCTCCTCAGCTCTGCCTATCTTGAAGAGACTGACAGAGGAGATAAAACTGGCCAAGCCATGACGGTGAGCAGAGCCAGAAAAGTAACCACTGCCACTCTCACCATTAGCACCTGGCAAATCAGTCAGCCACCTTCTTCCAAAAGAACTTGCCTGAACAACAAATAACTATTTTAACTGCACGTCCTCTGACAAGAGGTTTCTATCAGACTTTGATCAAATGTCCAGTGCAAAGATACTGAATTTCCAAATTCTTTCCTTACTTTTTTTTTCTTCTAACCCTTTCCCTCCTGTGTGTCTTAAGCAACAAGTACCTACTCTATCTACCAGAGAACTAAGCAGCAGAGATCCCTAGACTCAGATTCCTAAATTCAACTTTTTAATGCTGGGCAATGATTTCCTGGGTTCAGTTAGGCTACCTAAATTTGTAGAGTTCTACCTACAATGTTGTGAGAAGACTCCTCCCACAAATGGGTGTATATCCCGGGGTACAGCCAGTGCAGCCTCCTGAGATCATCATTCCTCCACGCCTACAGCATTCCTGCAGACAGCTTTTCTGGAAATTATAAGCTTTAAGGTAATGTTCTCTGCACACCACCTTCCTTCTCCATGTCTCCCTGGCAAGTTTCAACCTTCCTGCCCAGCATCCCTTACATCAGACTTGTTCTGGTGGCACAATGTGAACCCATCAAAACAAACAATCTGAAGGAAAGGTGTTCATGCTTGCTGCTGTTTTTCCATAGCACACCGGCATTTTCCATCTGGTTCTGGGAGTACTCAGCCTGGATGCACTGCGCCACCGAGCTGTAGTCACAGTAAACACCGAGACTTCTCCATACCAACAGAGTTGGTTTGGGAAGCATACTTGAATATAGGAAAAAAAATTATTATAAGGAATGTGGGCAAGAGAGGTCATCCAAACAAAAAAGCCTCACTTGACCAGATCACTGACCTTGCCTAGGAATGCAGGTACTGCACACAGGAAGAAAATTATCTGTGCTGCTCAAGCAGCAGTTAACACCCAGATTCATAAGCTGTTTTCCACAAGGAAAAGCTGTGTGTAAGGTCAGAAGGCAATAAATCACTCTGCATTATGGATCAGCTTATTGTTCAGGACACACACATGCAGAAATATCAAAGGCTTTTTGAAATTAACAGTGAGTGATTATGTGAGGCAAATGTAATGAAAACACAACAGAGTCTCTTAGCTAGGGGTAGAGCATATTCAGCCAAAGGCTTCCTCTGCCTCCCACTGCGAACAACACGGTATGGAAATAAACAAAGTGATGTATTAGGAGAATGAAGACTGAGGCTTTGCACTAACTTATTGTTTTCCTGAACCATTAATTGCTAGACAGCTTTCTGTGTCACAATAGCATTTCAATTACTGAGCTTTTATATGATACATTTACTGTATGTTTTTGAGGATGGACAAAAATTTTATAATTATTAAAATAAGTCTAACAGGAACAATTATAAAGGACAACTGAGCATTTGGTCCTCCATTTGCTGTTATAAAATGCAATCTACGCAAACAGATGATAAGCAATTAACAGGTTTAACGACACATGGGATTAGCTGCAGTCATATTTAGATAGAGTGATTCTTATGCATGTTAAGTGGATTATTTAATTAAGTGATATGCATTTCAGCAGAATACACTGGATGAGAGTGTGTGCAAGTTGCATGCACGTTGAAAAGAAAGTGGTCTTGTGAATCCAGCACACGTAGGTGGGAGCTGTGACATAGACTGTTACTAAGGATTATCCAATGCTTCCCATAAATCTGATTTTCACTTGCTTATAATTTTGCCAGACTAATTGTTTGGGCTGAAGCTTTCCAGGTTGGAGGTATGCTTCAGACTAATTTTTTCTTACATTAACCAAAATGGTTCAATTATTTCCAAGATAGAAGCCAGGAAAAAAACCCCAGAAGACACTGTTTTACAATGAAAAAATATTATCTGGTACCTTCTCCTTCAAGAATTCAAATATCCCTCTTGTTTTAAACAGCAGAGAGTACATTTTAATCAGGGAAGTGGTTTTTGCCAGGCCAGTTAAAATCAGTTCAAATATGATGAAACTCCAAACATCTGCAAACTTGTGAGAGGTGCTGGATATTGGGTTTAACGCTGGGTTCCACTGACAAGCATTATCCTCATGAAAAGAGAGGAAGGTGAGATGCCTTCCCCGCCATTGCTGCTGCCCAGGATGGAGGTGAGGCAGCACAGAGAGCGGGACTAGGCTGAACCACATTCCATCAGGAAAAAACTGCTGAGAAGAAGAGGAGGACAAAGAAGGTATATAGGGCCCATACAGACCACTTATACAGAAGAAGAGAGTAGGATCCCCTGAAGAAGAGATTACAAAGAAGAGGATTTAGCTGACTGATAATGAGTTTACGATGAAAAGAAACAGACAGGGTCATGGGTGGGGTACAGCACTCGACTTTGCAAACTCTGTGTGTTGTGTGTGTGCAGCACTTAAGTACGAATAAAATACACTTAAAAGGATATAATAACTTTAGAAGTCAGAAATGTACAACTCAAAGCTAATATTCTCAGATACTGACTAAAACATGCTGCTCCTATATATTCAGGCCACTCCACGCAGGTATCCTGTTATTGAGATTTGAAACATCCCCAAAACTGCAATCAGAAATAAACCTCTGTTCATCGGCAGAAGATCCCTCTTTTTAATTGCATATAAAAATACCCTCCTGTTTCCATGATTAGAAACGTACATTTAAAAAATGAGACACATGGCCTGATGTACCTCTTACAGCAACCAGGGGGATGGTTCTTACAGAGTTTTTAAAGGAAATGCCTTTGAAAATCTTCCCCGTTTCCTTACAAATCCAGCTATATACAACTTCATTTCATCAGTCCTGTGGAGAGAACACAGGAGCTACTCATCACGACTGACAACAAAACATTAAACGAAACCCTTTGGAAGGTCAAGCTGTGTGTTTACTCTATGGCTACTGTGTAGCCCGGCACACAGCACCTTTTACCCAGCCACAGCAGCAGCAGAGAGTCCGTGTGGGCAAAGCCCCCGTGCCTCTGCCGTGGGAGCAGCCACAGCTCGGACGCTGCCCTGGTGAGTTTGCTCCTCCACAGCTGCACCGTGCCAGCACACCCAGCGTCAGAAGGCAGTGGCAAGGACAGGGCAGTCCCAAACTGCTGTCTTCTGCAGGATGGATAATCTGCCTCAGCAGAGGAGAATTTGTGATGGTTTTCACTGATTTCTGTTTTGATCAGTAGCCAGCTACTGGTTAATTATTGACCTTTCTTGTGTTGGTTGCTTAACAGAGAGGGCATTGCATGTGCAATACACCACACAGCCCAGAGCTGAAATAGAAGAAAGTAAGGCAGAAAACTTGCTGTGACTGGGGGTTCAAGGTTGTACCCAGTGATTAGTCTTTGAAAGATACATAGATTTTTTTTTCTTTTAATTTTCAGCTCATTTTCTATCTCATTCACCTGTTTTCCTTTCAACAGCAAATTTCCACTTTGCACAACTTGTTGGTTATGTGATGAATTAGTTCTAAAGGCAGAAGATGGAGAGGAAAGCTGGCTATGAAGTTGCACCTTGCTTTTCTTCCTACCCCTTACGGTATTATTTCCACAGATAGAAATGTCAATATCCATTTATGACAACAGTATTTTCATGGATTAGGTGCTTATTAATGCCACCTTTCCTTCAGCAAGGAAAATCACCTTCTCCCAGGAGAGACAATTTGCAATTTCATAGTATGTGTGGCTTCTCTTAAACAGTTCTAATTTTAACAGGACAAAGTACATCTTGTTTTACAAGGATGGTGGAACCATTACACAGCACACCACTACAACCTTTTCAGAATGCAAGCATTTCCTTAGAAGAAAAACAAATCTCATTCTCTGTGAATCATTATTTTCTTATTATTTTACAGACATGTTGGGAATTTGCATACCACGCATTTAAGAAGACAAATGCATAAAAGCAAGATATTCTGAAAAGTTAGAACCTTGAATTACTTTCTTCCATCATTTTAATACAAACTATTAAATAACATTTGAAGAATTTTAATGATAAAAAGGAACACAACTGAAAATTCACAAGAGAGGTACCTGTCAAAGACAGATCCTCTACTCTCCAGTCCTATTGCTCCATTGCATAAAACCATTTCCTTTCGCGCTGGCTGATGTGGCACGTACTCCCAATAACACGGTGGAAAAGTCGCCTTGGTGGACACATAGCTTCTCCTCCCCTACAGTTCTGGATGTGCTCAGTCTTATACTTGTCTCTGTGATTATTCCTTCCCTATAAAATTAACTCTAGACATGGTAGAGGAATTAAAATATAATATACAATATATAGCAACTTCTTGATTTATATTTGATCTAATTGCTGAACAGCCTACTAGAGACTTGCTAGATCTGTCCCAAAAGTTACCACCAACCAACTATGACAAAATGTGTGTTGGTACACATAAAGAGAAAAGAATTGCCTCAGAAAAGCAACACAAAGCACCAAGTGAATTGGAAAGAGTCTGTGAAAGGCAGAGGGCATGCACTGTAGCTCTTTCATGCTCTGGTTGGTTTTTGTGAGCTTGATTTATGTATAATTAACCATTTTTTTCCCCGCAAACAATTTCATTTGAAGCTGTGCTATCATTTTTACCCCCCATTCTCCTGCCACAGCCACATAAAGCAGTCCAGTTTAACATGATGACAACTGAAACACGTTGCCACAGCAAGAGTCCAAACCTCTATGTTTGCATAAAATCCCACTCTTGTCTCCCTCCTGCTCATCTTATCATCACAAGAATGAAAGAAATTCATAAACTGTAACTCTCATCTCTAATAGAGCCTTGGCCAAAATTCAAGCTTGATAATTAATTACATTCTGTCTCTCCAAATTCCCACACTAGGCTGACTAAGAGAAATAACTCTTGTCTTCCCCGCCTAGACAACTATGTTTTATATGGCTAATGGACAGAGCATTTCACCTCTGAGACAGCTGGAAAGTTAACTGTAGAAAAACAAGAGATACTTGCAACACCTGGACAAGACAACAGCAGCAGATGAAAGAGTACTGTAGTAAGTTTGAAGTGTATGTCAACCCAAAAGCTAAATCATGGTTCTCTAATTACACTTTCTGTCAGAGAATAAAAGCACAGATGATCATGCAGGACAGGCAGCTGTGAGGACGGTGCCTGAGTGACTATAACACAAGCTGAATGATTTGGGATAGAAGGGTATTTGAGACAATTCAGATACAGTTAGGAAAAACTGATAAATCAGTAAGGTAAAACACATTTATGTATAGCACTAGACTTCAATAAAATAGAAAAGGCATCCACCCCATTTCAGTCTGAAGAATATGAAGCATTAGCACTATACCATGATCTTAGACAGCCATAAAACAAATCACTACCTCATGCCACTATTCAGTAAATTACCAATATATCAAGAGAAGAAAACTATTATGATACCTGTACTGCACACATAACATAAACCAGTCATTGCATGGGGATTTGTAATTGGACTTTTCTTCCAAGGTTGACAAATGAACACTATAACCTTAAGCAGCACTCTTACAATATTTTATTTATTGTGTATTTCATACGTGTTTGTAAAGAATTTAATTAACTTCTTTCCCTTCTAGGGATACATACAAAAGGGTATGCATCATCACTGAAAAATATCACAAGGCAAGGCTGGCATGAAGGGTCTTGCTAGTATTGTATGTACTTGACACTGAAAAATAACAGTGCAATTCTTCCTGAGTACTGGAGGTATCATCAGTAAAACCTGCATTGTCCTTTCTTAATCTGGTCTGTCTCATATCTGCTGTCCATCTCCATTCACTTTTTAAAGATAACATGCAACCTTGAGGTTGTATCCATGCAAGAACGAGACATTAATATATGGTATAAACGACTTTTGCATTGGTCATATAACTATGGAGAATATACGCAGTGGATGAGTCAAAAGCATAGGACTTTTCTCCATTTACCACATGATAAATCTAGACTCTGTATCTGTTTAGTTAAGGTTTCTAAAAACTTTTCTAATTCTAAACTAGAAGCAGAGTAATTTCAATCCAGTTACACTTGAAAGCTGGCGTTGGAATAAGTAATTCAACTGCCATCCAATTCTTCATTCATTCCGCTCATATTCAATCTGAAGGGCATAAACCCTCCAATATTCTGATACCAATAAGGTCCAAGATATTACAAGCATAACAACCATAACGTACACTTATGTTCTGATGCACCCTGTGCATGCTCTTGAGATGAAGAGGTTCATGAGGAGAAGAGAGGGGCAGGCACTGATCTCTCCTCTCTGGTGACCAGTGACAGGACCCAAAGGAATGGCCTGAAGTTGTGTCAGGGAGGTTTAGGTTGGATATTAGGAAAAGGTTCTTCACACAGAGGTGCTGGAACAGGCTCCTCAGGGAAGTGGTCACAGCACCAAGCCTGACAGAGCTCAAGAAGCACTTGGACAATGCTCTCAGGCACATGGGTGACTACTGGGGATGGTCCTGCACAGGACTAAGAGTTGGACCTTGTGGGTCCCTTCCAACGCAGCATATTCTGTGATTTTGTGAGATTTACTGCAAGCAGTTCAGGCACCTAAGGCTTGGAGCCCTACCCCCACAGCACCACCAATGGACTGGGCAGAGACACAAGAGAACAGCTCAGGTAGAATAATTAGTATCATCAATTTTGCACAACAAATCAATCTTCCTCAGCAGCAGAAACGCTGGGTCATTACATATTGGCTGAGAGAGGCAATAAAAACTGAGACTTTTCCGAGCACAGAAATGGTAAGCAGAATGTTTGTATGAGTGCTACAATTATTTTTATTTTATGTGTTGACTTGGCAGAAAGTATAGAGCTTAACATTAATTCTTCAAAAAAGAATTCAGTAGTTGTATATCT
Organism: Mystacornis crossleyi; assembly: GCA_013400655.1. Lineage (NCBI taxonomy): Eukaryota > Metazoa > Chordata > Aves > Passeriformes > Timaliidae > Mystacornis > Mystacornis crossleyi. The sequence continues at coordinate 40,753 of VYZQ01066522.1, forward strand.
TTGAACTTTAGATTTCACAAAAAAAAAAGACCAACAAAACCAAACCAAAACAAAAAAAACCAAAACAAACAAACAAAAACACACCAACCTCCCCCCCGAAAAAAAAACTAAAACCAAACCAAGAACATATACATGAACTTGAACATCGTTATTTATTTACAACAGATTATCACACAACACTCTTATAAACATGGCCATCAATATTATGGTTTTCTTGCTTTCTCCATATTACTTTCATCTAGGGGAGATTTGCAGCACACAGTACAAGACTACCAATACTGTTTTCAGTGCCAAAACTAATGGAAAGCCTCACAACTCTCAACATTGTAAATCACACTTCCTTCCTCCTCTTGGTCACAAAATGTAATTACAGCTGAATCTAAGCACAACATACAATTTTTCCTCACAATGTTTTGCATGGACATCAAGCCTTTAATCTACAGATCCTAACTCTCCTTAGATATTTGAATTTAGATCGGAAGTCTCCCCATAATACTCAGCTAAGAGGACTAGATTAACTGACTATCATTGCATCAGGGCACATAAAAGAAGTTCTTTACTTGAAATTATATTCCCACTTTGAAGAGGATTCATATATCTACTTTTTCAGACAATGTACTAAAGAGTTCCCTCACTCTTATCCAACAGCTCAGAGAGATCTTAAAGGGAATTTGTGCTCCTAAACTCATGATTATGAAAATAGACTCAAAATAAAATGAAAAAGATGTTAATTCACCAAAGCTACCCTTAGCTCTAGCTAGGTATCCTGAGCAGTAGGAGGGGAGGCAACAGGAACAATATATGCAGTTCCTCAAACAAAAGGTATTTAGGATAAGTCTCCTCAGGATCAGACCTATTCTCAGAGCTTGTGCAAAGAAAAAAACACCTTAAAGAGAGGAAAAGAGTCTGTTACAATCCCATTTATCAGCTCTCACTCAGGTGGCCTCTTAAGAATGCTGGCCTTTTACAGAGCATTTAAAGGAATGAGGGATGGGATTATCATTTGATGAGCTATGGAGGCCACATCCCTTAAATAATCAACTCATACACAGATCCTGAATGAACAGATACAATACAGATATGCTGAACAGGTACAATTACACTACACAGATACTCATCTACTGATCCTGACCGACTGATCCTCAGCTTCAGCACACATCCCAAATCACTGCAGAATCCAGGACTTCCTTTAGCAGTTCTTCCTGCATCTCTGAAATCTTTGATCACAGGTCCTAGTTCTTCCCAAAGCTGGAGGCAACCCTTGAAATCTGTCGCACAAGCGAGGAACAAAGACCAAACTACAGCATATCCTTTGGGTCTTAGAAGAACTTTTGCTAACTAGTAAATGCAATATAACTCTCCTTGCAATGCTTCCTTTTTTTCATTCAGCAACGGTAATCATGGAGGTTATAGCCTTTGAGCTTAATTTTTTTTCAGCTGTTTAGAAGCTTTACAAAACATTGAAGATCATCTACTTTTCTCTGAAGGTCATGGGACTCCACGTGAATATGGTGATAATTAGGTCAGTACTACAATGCATTAATCTGAAATAAGGACTGAGACTTCGAAATTTTGAAAGGAAATGTATAAAAAGAGCCCAAAACATCACAGTGCTAATAATGAAATTAATTAAAGTAAAACGGCCAGCCCGCTTTTCTAAGATTTCCAGAACATATGAGATATTGCTGAATCTTAGCAACTTAACTAGCAACAGCCTGATGTTAGCGATATGAGCAGGATTAAAAAGCTTTTTTGGTTTCAAAGAACAGACTAGAACATCACCTGGAAAAGTGACTCTTTGGTAATACTAGCCTACTGATGATTTCAATTTACTACATATATTTTTAATGTGTATGATTCAGTTCTCCACTTCCTCATTAATTTTATATCCTTTGTCATGGACTTCTGCTGGTTAGCCTGACTGGCTGGTACCACTGTAAAGCAAGAAGAGAATCAGTCTTGCACATTTTAACTGAAAGACAGCTAGTAATATAATAAAATATATGAACATCTGGATCAAGAACATCTTGAACAGGAATTTAAAAATGGCTCACACAATGGAGCCGTTAAATTACAGAATTACTGAACATTACAGAAATGCTGCTTATATTCTGCTTTACTGACATGGTAAATTACCAGCCTTGTTCACTGTAACCCATACTTTTCAATTATCTGTTTGGATTTATCGGCATAAGTGGATTTATTACACACATGTAGACACCTGTTTTATAAAACCAACCAACTGTGCCAAAACAACCATGCTGGAATCCTCTGGATCTCATCCAAGAGGAAACGCTTTGAAAGCGTCACTGAACTGCCCTAAGAAGCCTTCAGTTTTATAATGAGGATATCAGCAGCCTAAGTAGAAAATAATTTATGATTTGCTAATCTCTGTGTCAAAAAGACTAAAGAAAAAATGCTACATTTTGATCATTTGGCCATTATTACACAACATGAATACCAAGACTAACAATTCCTTCCTTGTGAGAAGTGTCTGGTATCTTTGTTGTCAATCTAGTCCTCTTTTACAGAAATACTTAAGTTTTATTTATAACAGAGGGAAAAGTGAAAGGCAAAAGGATGAAAATGGAAAAAGTCACATATTGTCATATAAGTTCAAATAACACAGGGCTCTCCTGACAGAAGGGCTTTTTTCCCAACTGCCTATTTACAAGAACCATCCCAACATTATGGGGTATCTCCCACAGAGATACCCTTCCTTCTAGGGCCACTGCTGAGGCCAAGGGGGACACCCTCTGCAACATCTCAAGTATCACTGGGCATCAGCATGTTGGCAGCTGAACCAAGGCATTAATTACATTCCCAAACAAGAGGCTGCAATCAATCAAAGGCACACTTCATGATTCACATTTAGTGTTGAAAAACCTTCCCTGTCAGGAGTCTCGTGGGAGTAGTTAATGACAGTAACCCCTGGGGGATTCCACATATGCCACACCACCAGATTAAAGGATGCTTCCAAATGGTTTCTGTGACTCTGCCTACCAAGATATTTGTCTTGATCATCGCCCACTTTGGTGCTGTTGTAAATGGGCTGACCAGGATCTTTCCAAGCACAGCAGTCCAACAAAACTAATCAAAGTTCAAAAACTTCATTCAGTTTGCTTTTACTTGTCCTGAAACCCTTCTGACAGGTAAAGTTTTGATCCAGGTCATCTCTATAGTGTACATATGACAATCCACCAGATAAAATTCTAGATCTTCTCCACCTTTGAGGGTCAGTTACTCCAGCCCTACAGCCAAGCTCTCGCACTAACTCAGAAATTCCTTAAGAAATTTTCAGTGATTAAGAAGGATGTGTACATGCGGAAGAGTTAATAATCTCTCCCGGACAAACTAGTTAAAACAGCCCCTCTTCGCATTTGTAAATTTAAATATTTCACTCCTACGGTACCATCACCTGTTCCAAGTCAGAATTACTCAGACAGAGGAAAACAGGCAAATACAGCCTTATTATGGTGTGGTGCATTGGCCTCTACCACATGTTCCAAATTCTTCTGGTAATGTCAAAAAAGGGTGCTAAGCATCCAGAAAGTGTGTCAACAGTGTTGTTACACTGAAGGCTGAGCAAATGGATTTCTCTGTAGAAGTTCATGAGCATGGAAATACATTTCCATTCCTATTAAACACGAAGATGCTTTGTTTACTTAGTGCTGAGCTGAACAATAGACCAGTTCAGTCTCAGAGCAAGACTGATTTCCAGAGGTCTTGAGAACAAACACTTCAGTGGACAAGTATTTTGTGGTCTCTGTGTATAGGTGGAATAACCCCAAGCCCAGGAGAAGTTAGGGAGGAAGTGAAGACACACTTTGGGTACAGTTATTGAAGACTGAGTAAAAAATGAGAGAAGTGGAAGAGATGTTTTTTGATAAAGTACTGTTGAAAGCACGTGTAAGAAATCTCTAAATAGTCCTGAAATAGGTTTAGTGGTAGTGCTTTTTTTGTTTTTTTAGTTCCACCACAGTAAGAAAATAAATCTCTCTTTCCTCTTCTTTCCTCAACATTTGTGAAGATCTTAAAGAGCAAATTTTGATAAAAATAAACTGACCACTATAAAGAATGACTGTTACATATTAACCACTGAATGGTCCACAGATAGCAGCAACATATAGCTAATAATGATATTCTTTAACCTTAGGCAAATAATTACAGATTTCTTTTTTTAATTTTTTTACAGTGCTCACAGAGGATATTGTTACTGATCTAGATAAATATTTCAAAGTTCAGTTCAGTTAAGAGCTTTACTTAAATTTTAGACTTCAATTTGCTTTTAAGCTAATTTATCTTACTTCCCTCCTTTCTCTTCCCTAGCAAGGATGTATATTAAAATTTCATGTCCTTTTTATATAATAATTAATTTAAAAAATAGAAAAGGAAAAGAAAAAGACAAAGACAAAGACAAAGACAAAGACAAAGACAAAGAAAAAGAAAAAGAAAAAGAAAAAGAAAAAGAAAAAGAAAAAGAGGAAAAAGGAAGAAGAGGGAAAAAGGAGACCGTTATGGTGGTAAAAGAGAAAATATGAACAGGCTGCCTTTCACTACATAGATTGCTTTGGAAAGCTACCATACAAGAATAAAATGGTACCATTATTAATAAATTCAGCAATGAATAATCACAAGTCTAAGAATTATCATTATCTGGTTGTGCTTGAGCTAACAAGTAGGAGTACAAAACATCTCATTTTCGAATGTCATTGTCAAACAATTTAAAGAAAATATTTTCACTTGACTGTTCCTCTTAAGAGTTTTGTGGAACTGGAAATGGGAGGATTTTCTTGTCAAGACTTTTCCTTTGTTGTGTACATGCAGTCACTACACTTCAGTAGTTCAGAAGAGTTTCAAATCTGGTATTTGCTATAAACCTTCAAATGCAAATATGTGAACTTCTCAAAACATAAAAAGAAGTAAGAAAACTGAAATCTGATACTTAGCAACTCCAAGGAGATCTTTTCCTATCCCAACAACTGCACCTTACACATGCCATTACAGTCACATTATTGCACTTTTACAAAAGGGGGACTATGTCAGATTCCAATACCTCTCACTCCCAACCTGTTTTCTGACATTCGTAATCCTTATAACCAATGTAAGATCCCAGGGCTTCCTCAAGCATAGCATAGCAAAAATTACATCAATACCTACTAAACTAGGTAACTATGGTCTGGTCCCAACAAAGGTTTTTTACATTTTCATAGAAATTGATATATTTTCATAGAAAACAGCATTTTTAAATAAAACTGTCAAAAGTTCACTGAAAACAGAATTCTACAGTTTATTTTTTCCTTTCATTCAAAAAAATAATCTTTTTCAGTAAATAGCAAGATAACACTGTATTAATCTGCTTTACTCACTTTACTAAGGGCTATTCAGCTATTTGTTGCAAGATCAGTCTGCATCTTCCTGGCTATCCAAGAGTCATGCACAATCTTGACACCTAAGAATGGTGAATCCACTCTCCAAGATACTGGAAAAAACAGCAAGATATTCCACATTTCCAAAACCATCAGGGAAAGTTAATGTAATCATAGCAAAGTCAAATACACTCATGGTTCAAGCCTAAATGAAAACCTGCAATTTAAACACCCTTGATCTAGATGTGTGGAAAAGGTAATAAGTAAACACTGCTCCCTTTAACTGATTTGGGGAAAAAGTATTATTGCATTCCCATTTAATCTCATTTGTAAATAAATCAGTCGCAAAAAATTTATCTCCATTTCTGCAAACTCAATTTGATTACCTTCCCAATGACAGTGAAAGCATTTTTGTCAGCTGCAACTGCAATGGCTAAAATCCAAATACTAAATACTTCAGTAAAAAAAATCAGGTTTTATGTTCAATTACCCGGCAAGTATCTCAAGACTAACAGTAGTCTATTTCTTGCTATAGGATGCCGAAAATGTAGATCTGTATAACACTATACAAAATCACATGTGTATAATTAATACTATATCTGTCACAAAGTGGCTTTCAGATCACTGTAAATTTTTAATGAAGTAATGAAATTGCTTGTAGAAGTACCAACAGATGACATAATGTAACGTTACCCTACTGATGTATAATTTGAATGCTGTGCAACCAAAAGAAGTCTGTCATAACAACCCCACACAATACAGAATAGTCAAATGCTTTATTCTTCCTGTCAAACAATTAACTCCTTCTTTTTTATTTCTGAAAGTGAGCATATAAATATTATGCAAACTTGCAACAAAATTACCTGGAATTCAAACTTCCACTAGAGTTCAAAATTCATAGCTAACATCCACAACAATCCAAACAATCTCTGCTGTAGAATATAATAATTAATGGGGGGAAAAAAATAAAAAAACACAAGCCCAAATAGAGGACAGAGTCTCTGTAATGTTTGCAGTGGGTTTATTTTAGTCTTGTTTGCCTTGCATGAAACAGCACAATTTCAAAAGAAAACACCAGGAAATCTCTGAGCTTCAAGGATGAAAGCTGGAATCAAAGAATTAAAAAACAAAAGAAGTATTTTAGTTTCATATGTGCTTTTCAAGAACTGAGTTTGCTCTGTGTTTTCCTTACAAGCTGCTGACACTCTCCATGGGAAACACATTATTTTCTACTCTGCTCTGGTGATTCCCTCGGAGGTGCTGCCGCCATGCTGGGATGGTCTCTCCATTTTCCCAAAAGTCCTCCCTGACTCGCCATCATCATCTTCCCAGTGGTGGCAGAGGTTTCCTCCTCTCAGCACAGCCTTGTGAGCTTTGTGGGATTCCTCAAGAGCAGGAGGATTCCAGTACCCCCTGCTCCCCAGCCTCCTCACTGGAGATGAACTTCCCAGGTGCTCTGTGCACCAGGCAGAGGAAGATCACCCAAGGATGCTCCCCTTGGGGGTAAGAGCTGGAGCACAATATGCCTTGGTTTCAGCCCGACCACCCAGCTGTACAGGAGACGAATCCAAGCCATATTATAGCACCTAAGTCTAAAACGCTCTGGTCGTGGTTCCACCACAAAGTGTAATCACCTTGCTATGGGAGATAATCACCTCCTACCATAGGGACCTCATAAAAGTTATATAATGGAGACAAGAAGCATTTTATAAAAAAATTAGGAATACGGGTAAACTTTAAATTAACTTGACTCTGAACACTAAAGAAATGCTGTGTTTTTGTTCTTCCTTCCCTGAAACAAAATGGCTGTGTACATAAAGGACTGTCACTATGATGACAAAACACCTCTTATATGATCATGAGCAACAAAACTCTCTTGACAGTATTTAACCAGTTCTAATCAGAAGATAAGAGTTTAAAAAAACCCACAAAACCAAAAGACAACTCACTAAAAATCAAATAAAAAACCTACCTCAGGACCAACAGGAAGTAGTACCATCCCAATGAAAGTCATGGTTACAGCTTTTAACTCAACTATGAACCTTCCCAACTATCTCCAGCACTGAGTAACACTCTGAACTTAGCAGCACTGATCTTCACTTCTGGTTTCCTGCTGCAATGCTGTTTTCTAGCAGAGAAGGAAACTTCAAATCGGAAGTATAGCACACACACAATGCAGACTTCAAACAAAGGACCACTGTCACAATGAGGAGCCTACCATGAATAATCTCGTTATTGCAGTCATGAACGATCTGACTCATGAAGCGTCTGCAGCGATGTTTCAGGCTACAATCACTTGCTTATACACAAAGCACACCTGGCTATTGCACACCCCTTCAGCAAATAGATGCTTAGTAATGCTGTTTGGTTTCATAAAAAGCCTCCAGACAGCACAGCCAGAGTTAAGAGGAAATTAATTCTTCTATCATTATGTGTTTCTCTTCGCCTTCTTTGGGAAAGGGGGAGACATACCTACTCCTCCCTCGCAAATTTTCCTTTTTACGTTAGGATAAAACAGTTTAAGTATTTCGGGATACAATCAGTGCAATCTCATGCAGTCCTAAGTACCTGATCCTAAACTCGCACTGAGGAAGCCACCCTGGGTGGGCAGCATCCCCCCCAACACGCGGGTACCCAGGAGCGCACCCGCCATCGCCATCCCTGTGACCACCACGGGCACCGCAACTCCCACCTGTCCGAGCAGGGCACCAGGACACAGCCACACGCACAGGGTGAGGCTGCACTGTGCCCAGGGATTTCACAGGCCCTCAGAACAATCCTGCTTTAAAAAAATGCTGGTGACACAGCACTGCACAGGTACAAAGCTGGATCAGCCCTGCTGGGGTAACATCAGTTTTGATGGTTCTACCAGCTTTAGAGGGAAAGCCATCATTCTTAAGCCACTAAGGATTAATACTAGAAAATAACAACCAGTTACAGAAAATATTCGCAGAAGGGGAGAAAAAAAAGGTGCAAGGAAGTCAAGCTACGTCCTTTATAAACAAGAAACCAACTCAATTTAACTGCAGAACTCAACTTACCAAACCTTTGCCAGCCCCAGGCAGCCTGGGCAGGCAGGAGCCCAGAATGTGATAAAATTATTATTAAGAAAAAAAATAATTGAAACTTATGAGAATACACAAGTGTTTCTTAATAAGGCAAATTAAGTTTCTTTATGAGGATATTCCCAAGCTGAACACACATTTTAACTTGAAATAGAGGGAATATTTTGTTAAAGCATTATGCAGATGTGAAGATGCTTTTATGTAACTCAATTTATCAGAGAAACCTGTTGTATCATGTTGTTAAAATATAGAGATATAAGGATAATAATTGAAATATTTGCATATGATATAGTACAAAGAAATAATGTATGTGAACAGACTATTTGTTGTCACATTAGCTTCAAGCAAATAAGGAAATAGGGTGGATTTATTACTGTGTGTCTCGGGCTGTAGGATGGTAAAATTCTACTGACTGTAGTTTAAATAAAGGTCTACAAAAGTAATGGAAAAAATCCTATCAATAATTCAGGACAAATTATTGGTACAACATGAGGTCTTTAAGTTTATTGAAATAATTAATGAATTCACCTTGTTTATTCATAGTATTTAAAGGACTGACTTCTAACTGGAATTTCTTACATCTGCACTTTAAAGAACTGTTGACATGTTGAGGGTTGCATACCGTACCCTTCATCAGTAACAAACCAATTAAATCTGTTGTTCTGCAAAACTTGGCAGCACCTCTGCCTCAGGAGCCTGGGCCCCCAGCCTGGGGTCCTGCTGCTGCACCCAGCCACATCTCCTGGTGCTTTTCAGTTTGATTTTTGATCCCACTGTTATCACTGTGATCCTTTCCAGAATCTGACAACTCTAATTGTTATCTCCCAACCTCTACACTTTAATAAACTGCAGATGAGTTTGTAGACTCTCCCTTTGCAGTGCTGGCCTTGGTCAGCCAGAACAGTTTTCTTCCCTGTCTTGTGCCTCACTGCAGCAGGCAAGGTGGGCAAAGAGGAGAGGAGGAGAAAGAGGAAAATAAACTTCATTCAGCCTGCACATACACACATAAGTTTACACACACATGCACACATGGGTATATAAAACATATACTTAAGTATATACAGTATACCTAAAGTAAGATTTACAAACATGGGCTGTATATATATCTAGAAAATAAAGCTGGATCCCTCAATCCACAGTCTCACTATGGCTTTGGCTAATGACTCCAAGTTCTGCTCCCGTTTTATTGAAGCTCGCTGGTAAATCAAATCCAACAGCTGTGGCTTGATTCAGGAGGCTGGTCGCATCCAAAAGAAAGTCTTCTGACAGCTCTCTCCGTAACACCCAATGCCCACAAAGGGCACCAGGAAGGGGTGTGCTCACATCACTCCGGGGGTCAGTGTCAGGCAGCAAATGAAACGATACAAAAAAATCATCATATACCCTTAGGCATATGCAGTAGTAGGATCACATTTGAGAGCACTTAAGAGATTTGAGAAATCACTTTTAAAATAGTTTCAGCTTTTGTTCAGAGATGGCAAGTAGGTTAAAAGAGTGTTTATTTCAAGTGGTATAGCTAAGGCTCTGCAATTCCACGTTTAGATATCCCTCAGAGAAAGAATTCCCTTCCATAGCTGAAACCAATCTACTGTAAACAGATCAGATTAAACCAAAATGAGACATTCTCAATGCAGTATTAGACTGTCAGCATATTCCTTCGTAATTCCACAGGTATTTTGGAATGGTACAGTCCAACCACAGATAAATAAAAGAAAAAGCAATTCTCAACTACGCATTTGTAACTATTTTCTCATTCCCTCCCAATAACAAAGTAATCTTCCATAAATGCCATGGAATTACAGCATCTTAGACTTCTTAAAAGTAACAGGGGTGGTTTGGGGAAATAATATTTGTGGAAGTATTAACAGGCTATTGTTCCATTCATGTTTAGCTTGAAAATGAAAAATTTCAAATTTTAAAACCTGTAGAAGCTTTGGACTAACGTTTCTTCATGTCATGCTATCAAGAAAAAATATACATAATAGAGACATAACCCCCAAATAAAATTGCTGACACAGTCTAAAATCCCAAAAAGCAGTGAAAAGTCCTGAATCTAAACTAAATAAATAATATATTTTTAAAAAGTCAAATTATGATGAGATTTCCTAACCTAAGTCATTAGTTGCACTAAAATTTGCGGTGTATCATGGCTACTAAGCAGAACACAATTTTATTTGAGTGTAAAAGTTTGTGACTTTCCTCATATGACCTTCCTGGCATACTGCCAAGGCTCAGCTCTTGATGACATTTAATCTGAACATAATCCCTGAAATCTCTGCACCATTACTGGGTTGCATGGGAATGATTCCCCGACAACATACACAGAATTGTGCTGCAAATTTATTTTCAGCTCATGGCTGTTCCCCTTCCTTACCAGCTGTTGCAAATTATTTGTTTGAATAAAAATAAATAATCTATACCCTTTATTTGCTATAGAACCACATAATACTTAAAATAGAAAACAAGTCCAACACTTCTCATTTCAGTTGGTTTTCTGCTGATGGCTACCATATTTTTAAGGGAGTAAACTCCAGAAAACAAATGAAGTTCAGCAGCTGATGAAAAGCCTGGGTAATGAGCTGCACTGGCGCAAACAACCCCATTGACTCTAAACAGGAGCAAGACCACACTGCAGCAGAGGGTTCCAGCTGAGGGTACTCACACTTGACTGCGGTCTAAATGAGCAACTGCCTTTACAAAGGAAGAATACACTTAAAAGAGCTTTTTTCATATTCAAAGATGCCTCTGATCTCTGAAGCCAACTGTCTTTTTGTCATGAATGCTGTGAAAAATCACAGTGTCCAAGATATCCACATCTGTGATTTTTGGCACTTGTGCAAGGGTAGGGACTGAATAACTGATGTCTGAACAACACCAACGAAAATGAGGAACACAGCAATTTGTCCTACAGGAAAGCGTAAAAAAGCCTCAAAATCACTGCAATGAGGTAAGTGTGGATCTCTCATTGTTTTATGTGTGCTCAGAATTTCAAAAGTATTTTTCCCCTGCATTCCCTGCAGGAAGGAGCTAAGTAGGCAAAGCAGCACTGACTTTAATCTTACTAATGCAGGTCCTAAAAGCAGTGAATCATACAGCAGTAAGAGCTCCAGTATGGGACGCAGAGACCTACCCATTGACCTGCATACTTAGTTCAGCAACAGTCTAAGTGTCATTACAGTTCACGGGAGCTAACACCAGTCTACCTACATTTGCTGTGGTCCAATTGCTGCCTGAAGCAAATATTGTCTCTTATTGAGGCTTCTTATTTACTGAGTGATCCCAACATTTTCCCTTTCCTATGAAAAGTAAGTAAATAAGATGAACAAGAAAAGTTAATTTATTCCCTTGGGGAAAAAAAAAAAGATAACAGATAAATCAGTTTTATAGTTTTTAAACTCTTAATTTTCAGCAGAAAGCTTGCTTTGTTCATTGGGCTTTTCTCCCTGTACATTAACCCCTTCCCAGAAAGATTTTTCCTACACAGAGTTGACCAAGTTACCAAGGACCATAATTCTGTGAGAAAAGAGAAAGTCCTCTAAAGCACTCATAAAGGTTTATTTCATTACCTCTAAGTTACTTCTAATGCTAATCTCTTTATACATGTAAACAAGTATCCTATTTCAAAGGTATTTCTTCAGGTTACGGTGCAGAAGACCTTTTAGTTCTCCTCTTTAAGAAAGCTAAACTCCAAGGAAAAATAGGAGCTACTCCTCCAGTCCTTTGTTTCCTACAACAGAGTAGGCTTGATCCAATCAAGAGGCACTTAAATCAATGGGGAGCTGTTAATATTTGGTTTAGGCCATGTAAGAGTGAGAAATTGGGAAACATGTTTTCACCTGGCCTTCAGCCAGGCACAATGCCACCACTAATGAGTGGCTGCTATAACGAGACCTTTTGAAAGGGTCGTATGTGAGCTGAATTAATGAACACAATGCAAACCCCACATCCATCTCAAAGAGGGGCAACAAATCATTGCAGTTTATCATAAATATGTTTAGGTGTTCTGATGCCAGCCTACTTACTGCCAAAGGAATCCACCGACAGGGAAGGGCAAGGTCTGTTTGCAATGCAGTCCTCCCCTGGGAGATGCATTTCACGGCTTCCAGCCAAAGCCTCCAAAACGCCCCCAGGGTAGCAGTTGGGCTGGAGCTGCCCCATCACGCCCTTCCACTGCAGCCGGATTTGCCTATTTTTGCAGCTGGCACCACCAAAGGCTACAGAAACTTGTAGTCAGCACAATCTCTTCCAGACTGACTTTTCAGTCTTTTCAGCTAATGAATACTGAGAGGAGTGCATAGACTGGCAACAGCTGTAAACAGAGTTAACATGGGAGACCCTGCACCTCTCGCAGCCTTTCGTTTTCCTAACAATTTCTGTGTGACTGTTATCATCATGGCTCTCACTAGCCTCAAACCTGCCCACCACACCAGTTTGTAAAAACATCATTTCACCTAGCACTGACACAACAAAATCCCTTTTGCTCAGTGTTTCTAATCCCCTTGATAACAATGCTGTACACAGATTGTCACAATGAAGAAAACTACACTGGTTAGTCCAATGACTCAGCAGTGGTTTCTTCCTTCCTTTGCTGCTCAAGAGGCACCAAGAACAGGCTCAGGAGTGTAAATCTTGATGACAGATACATGCTCACTGTGTGCAGCTAATCCTATCATTTTCAAGACAAAAACCCTAGTCTGTGCAGCCTATAGCTACTTTGATTTACATCCTACAAACAGTACACCATGTACTTCCTAAATGAAAAAATGTTTTCAACAGTGAGGAAGACTGTGGTTTTAATAATATTTCCATTTGCAACTAAAAACTCAGACAGTAAAAAATGAAGTCTGAAAGAAAGCAATCAACATTTATAAAGCACATTTCATACAGAGGTGCACCTTATACAATTTTTGGAAAAACATGTTCAGCCAAAGCATCAGCAACGCTCTGGAATTCAGTGATCTCTTACACAACAGAGAACTGCAGAGGGCTTCACAAACTAGAAGTCCCACAGGGGAAAGCAAACATTCCCTATTTTCATGTAAAGTGCAACAAACAAAGCCTGAAGAGTGAATTATAGGTGTGAAGCTCAAAAAAGTCCATGTGTGCAAGCAAATGCACAATCTGTATGTGCAGTCATCATGACTCCGTGTGATAAGCAAATACAAACATACCAGAACAGTAATTACTTATCTAACTTGCTGTTGTGGGCCTGTGACAACACTAACTTTGTGAGCCACTGCTGTACCTCTGCGTGCAAATATGCAGCATGATGGAAGACCATTCTCTGGAAAGCTCACTCAGGTTCAGAGGGATTGGTTTTGTCGTGAACTAGCTTGACATAAAACTTGAATTGTGCCCCTAACCTGACTCTTATTCAAAGACAAAAGATCTTATCACTGTGGAAGTGTTGCTGTAAGCCTGAGCAGATGGCCCACGGGGAGGAGGAGGAGGTGGCTTGATGTTTTTGTGGATAACAGCACCTAGCGATGCAATGAGGAAGCAAAAGTTTGTATTTCAGTATTCTTTGCAAATGCTAAGACCGGGAAAGACTGGTCCTAGAGTATAAGATACATCAGAATCCAGAAGCTTAGGGAGAAAGGCAAAGTCAGTTCCAATCCACACCTTTACACCGTTTTCCCCTGCAAAACATGGTTACCTCTTCAATAATGCCTGTTGAGAACAGTCTCTCTCCCACGCCATCCTGCCACAGCTGTCATCTGGGAGTGTGCTAGTTGGCACGGACCAAAATCATGTCATGGAATGTGCTAGAAATTAAACAATATGGACAGTCATAAGATACAAGTCCTGGCCCTGATTAATTTACTAATGCAGACAAAGCAGTGGTGAAGCAAAGTGGTGGAAGTGGAGTCTTTCAAGCCCACTGCTGCAGTTAAAATACAAACATCGGAAACAGGGTGGCACAGCAGGACCGAAGATTAAGACTCCAAGGTTTAGCCCCGTAGCCACAACATGACCATGTTAGCGCCATAAGAAAGCAGGAAGCACAAATAACTTCTGAACACAAAATCAAACTTTTCTCTGAAAATAAAGAGGCCAGAAGATGAGTGCTACAATAGATATCAGGGAGCTGGCAAAGGCAAAGTGTGAAATGGATCCTTTCCAGTATTCAGTTTAGGAAGACAAACATTGTTTCACAAATTCACTGTAGCCCTGCTTATTTTCCAAGCTCCTTAACTCATGCCAAAGGGCCTGGACTTTCTGAACATCCTGTTCTGTTTCCTCCACCTCTAGTCTTAGTCCTCAGTACTAAATGCCTTTATTTCAGAGCTCCTTTTCCTATCATTTTATTCCAGACTCCTCCCTCTGTAGCTTTTGTATTTTACCTCTGGGTAAGAGTGAAGACAAGCAGATTAATGAGAAGTCTGAACAGCACATTAAGTTACACCTATTTTAAGAGCCCTTCTCAGTAGGCATCCCAAGGCTCTGCATAAAAATAAAACTACACCAATCGCATTTAAAATGAACAAGAAGCTTGCAGATGCTGGCATGTCTCGAAGCATAAAGACTGATGGTTAAATGAGACCATGATTCCCCAGAGTCTCAGAGCCACATGAACACAGACCATTTCACCAGTCATTGGCTGGATGCATCAACAATCTGCTTGGATGTAAAGTTAAGGAACCTTCATGATGGCCTACTGGCAGGAAAAAATATTCCTGCCTGATAAGGACAGGAAAACAGTTTTAGTCCATGAGTAGTAGCTGGCCATTTTGGGGATTTCCCATCTGACGAGCGGCAATGCCTCCTCCACCTCTCAAAGATGACAGAACACATTCCTGCACCTGTCTTTGCTCCTCCACAGCTGCAAGAAGCCCGAGGTACAAGCAGTCTCAAGGCAATGACTACAGTAGCACAGGCTTGGGCAGAGACAGGAACGTCACCTCTCACCCCACCTCATCACAGCAGCTCCCAGACCTGCTGCTCTTGGGACCCCGCTAACACCACAAGAAATAGAACCAAACATCTTGGCATGTCTGAGGTGCACCCTGGGCCCAGCTCATCCACCCGTACAGACATCTCCTGGTTGGTGGCAAATGACACGGGAGAAGGCATTCTCTTGGTAGAAGAGGCAACCACTGCTGCCTCAGAAGTGCCAGGAAGTCCTTTGCTGCTGGTGATGTGAGCATAAAACCCATCCACTTGTCCTACTTGTTTCCTACTTCTTTGCGATAAGAATTCCTATCTTGCTTCCTTCCGCTTCCATCCCACAGCAGAGTTTCAGAGACCAAAGTATGCAGTCAGTTACCAGGAACCAACTGTGATCTTATTTGCCTTAAATAACTGCATTTCTACACTTCATCTGCCATTCTGAGCAGTGTACAGATAATCAGCCAGTCCTTAAAGAAACTTACTTCCCTTTCTTGAGACAGTTCAGAAGAAAAGAACCATGGGATGCCCCTGCAGCCTCTTCAAACAAGTAGTTCTGGAAACAGCTGGGGCCTGCAAACCCTAACAGTAATGTGGCTTACACTACATTCAACCCTACTTTAAATTATGTATTTATTAACACACACACAAAGGGGAAAAAGATGTGACAGCACAAATTAAAAGTGGACAGGAAGCTGCAGTCTCAGCACTGAAGTCAAGCTAAGGCCTGAGAGCCATCAAAACTTAGAGCTGTTCCTATTACTTTGTGTGCTGCTGAGGTGACCACCAACACCACAGCACTGTAAAACTAATTAAATTAGGATTTAAAAAAAATTAAAATTGTTATGGCTGCCAACATAGTGACTTTTGTGAAGAGTATGGGCTTTAGTAAGTTAGCAAAACCAGAGTTACCACCTTATGAGGGGGACATAGAATGACATCAATGTAAGAATAGGAGGTCCTGAACAATGCTGGAATCACATTTTGAAACCAACTAAGGACTACATATGTGAAATCAACTGAACAGACAAAGCTGATGCATTAGTGAAGAAGGTCCGAACAGACAAGACTTCGGGCTGACACTGCTCGAGTAAGGACCACTTCACTTACCATCTGGCTTAGAGATCACTTGGATTCCACAGTGGCCATCTAATGGCCAACAGGAAAGCAGGTAAACTATTTTAAGTAAGCATCACTAAAAATAAAATGGGAGATGCAATGAAAGGGGAAAAAAATGTGGTCAGTGATAAATACAGTATGGAGATTTTTCTATTTATAGTTTTAAACCTATTTATAATTGAAAGCTTTCATTTAGAGACACTGACAGGCAGGCTTCCACATTCGTCAGTCTGGTTTTCATTCAAATACACAGTATTTATAGAAATATGTAAAGGCCAACAAAAATAATAAAAAAGACATTAAAATTAACTTCTGTCAATTTGGGGTTATCAATTCACATTCACATTCAGTCACACATAAACAAAACATTTCCCAGTGTTACCCTGATACACATTTTGAATTCCGTCCGTGAAATCCTGCTCCAGCAACAGGGCACACTGTGAAGAAAAATAGTGCAACCGTTTGACACAGTCTGACACATCTTAACGCTCCCTGGAGAGAAGCTCCTTGAGGTGAACTTGCTGTGTGGGCTTGATGTCCCGTATAATCCAGGAAACCAGGAACCAGCAGGAAAAACCAGGAAACAGGAACCAGGAAAGCAGCCCAGCACCCGTGATGGCAGGGCCATGGAGAACCTATACAACATCAACTCACAACAGAGCAAATCTAAAGGGCAGGACTGGAGAAGGCTCCAGGGCCACCTCAGAGCACCTTCCAGCACTTAGAGGGGGCCTACAAGAGATCTGGAGAGGGACTTTTTACAAGGACATGCAGTGAAAGGACAAAGGGTGATGGCTTTAAATGGAAAGAAGGTAGGTTTAGATGAGGAAGAAATTCTTTACTGTGAGGGTGCTGAGACACTGGTTGTCCAGAGAAGTTGTGGATACACCATCCCTGGAACTGTTCAAGGATATGTTGGATGAGGGGTTTTGAGCACGCCAGTCTAGTGAAAGACCCAACCCTAACCATTCTATAATTCTATAATTCTATAGCTGAAGAGGAAAGGATCCATGAGTGTAGGATGACTGCTGAAAGACTGATGATATGCAGGAGGAGAACTGCCAAATACCTTGCACAGTCCTTTCTGAAAATGCTGCATTTGGCTCTTCAGAAGCTAAGGCATTCAAAAGGAAAGTGCAAATCCTCCTGCTCGTCTCTGAAGCTCCTCACAAAAC
>VYZQ01066522.1:92046-120678 GCA_013400655.1 Mystacornis crossleyi
AAAGTATTTCTATGCTAGAAACACTCACAGTGCAAGCTGCTTTGAAGCATATTTAACGCATCCTACATACTTACAAAAGAAGAATGAAAGCGTACTTTGGCAGGGTTTATGACTCCCAGAAAAAAAAAACAACAAAAAACACCCTAGCATGCTTAAAAAAAACCCAATTTGCATAAGTTTTCCTTATCTGATCTAGCTGTTGATAACAGGACAAGCTATAATGAGGGCCATGAGCACTTCCTATCACAGGTTCTCACGGGCCCTGCTGCCTGTCTAGCCTGATGGTCTCAGTAGACATTTGTTCAAGAGGGCCCATTACTATCTCCATCAGGTAGCAGGAAGCTTCTAGCCTCACAAGATCTGGCTTCTATCCAAGTGGAGATAACCTCCGCTCCAGTGTGCTCGAAACAACACTGGATAAGTGAGGTTCAAGCATTCAATGGTCCCTGCAGAAGACTTACCAGGTTTCCTGCCTTATCTGCCTCAGACACCTTGGCAAAGAATTTCAAATTAAAATATCTCTCCTGTTAACTGCTTGCACTGCCTTCGTGCTTAATGCCTCCTTGCTTAGATGGAGGGGGAGGACACTAAAAGAAAAAAAAGTTAAAAAGTGAGGACATTTACACTGCAATATTCAGATGTGTCATTTTTCTAAGCATATGCCTCTTTACAGTAAAAACTATACTTGTTGCCAATCACCAAATGTGTTAACTTTGGACAGACTCTGGGAGGATTCTACCAGACTGCCTCAAAGGCACATCAGTACCATAAAGTTAACCTAAGTAGACAACTGTCCACACTCAGTGACAAGAAGGCTCTGTAAATTCAACGAGGTATTTACCATTATCCTTTCAATTCAGGCAAATAAAAAAAAGAAAAAAATCGTAAATATTTTTTTCAAGTTCCATCTTTTCCAGAACAATTTATGAACCTTCTCAGATTTATAAGTACTATAATTAACACTAAAAAACCCCTACTAATAGAGATTGTTAAAACAATGTACTTTGCTACTGAAGCTGTTCATGATTTTTCTCAAGGAAGACTCATCACTGACTTGTTGAACCACAGGAAACCAATAGTGCTAAAATCATCAGACAGCAGAATAGATGTAGATGAATATTTCCTACTTTAACACACAGAAAATTCCTGACTGCATGGCGTTGTACAAATAAAAATGTTCCTTTTTGTTTCAGTCATTATTATTTCACCTTTTTGTTGTATGCTCTTTAGCAGAAACTGAAAAACTGAAGATAGAGAAATACAATTTGTCATTAACTAAAATATGGGTTTGATCCCTATAAGGAATACACACAATTAGCTAAAACAATTCATTTCCATATGATCCAACACTCATCCAGTACACAGTAGGAGAAAAGACATCCAGGAGCTCTCCAGAAAATTTAGATATAAAGCACATATTCTGCCTAAGTCTTTGAACAGATATCAGATTAGGGATGAGAGCAGTACTTTTCTTCTTATGCTTTTCTTCTTATCCAGCCAAATCCCATTCATCCTATTAAAACTTACTTTCAAGCTCCTGACACCCATCACAGAGATCTTCATTTAGAAAAAAACAAAGTTACCAAAAGATGGAAATCTATTCAGTCCTCTAGACAGATTCACCACCACCCCAGAATTCTTTTCAGTTTACTTTTTCAGTCCCTGCAGGATGCTCTGGTGTTCAGAGGTCCACAAAGAGACTGACTGAACAAAGTAACTACAATTTCCTTTTACACAAAAGATCTCAGAAAGCCAACCAGGCCTGAAAAAGCCAGAGTTCTCATTCCATCAGAGCCAAGGAAGGAAAAAGAAAGGGGTGGGGGATGAGCAATCCTGACCAGAAGAAAAATTCATTCTTAAAGCTGCTCCAGTAAGTTTAGCTTTCAATTCTTCTGTTTAGCAACTCCCAGTAAGAATTAAAAGCATGTCAGCGGAGGTGGAGTAAAAAAGAACAAAAAATGCAGGGGAAAGAAAAAGACAGCAGGGAAAAATCTCACTGACCTCCCTCAGCAAAGCTCTTCCTCAAGATGCAAGGAACTCTGCTGGCACAGAAAGTTAATTTAATTCTTCCTGCCCCACCAGTCTTGACTCAAGGCCATTTGATTTCACAGTTCCAGTACTTGCAGTAGTTAGCAAGTTGTGCCATGCACTCTGCAGAGTGAAAAGCCATGACTGCAGCATGCCAAAGTCTAATCTGTGACAGGCATTCCCAGCTCTGGAACTCTACACAGCGTGCCTTGGATTGCTGCGAGGCAGCAGATAGGTCTGTGTACACAGTCTAAACTCTGGGACTTATGGCTGCATCCTGAGAATGTTTACTACCAGTACAATGCTAATCATATCAGCAGGATAAAACGGCAGAAGAAAGCCTGTGTTTAGATTGGACAGCAAAGACAAGATCATAGCCGGGAGGCAGAGAACTCATAAAATAGTTCCATTTAAAGCATACATACAGATTAAAAATTAACCACTGTTGCCAAAAAACTGCACATAACCCCACCCACAGCTATACCTGCCAAATGCAAGTGGAATATGTGCTCTGTGCTCTGCTGCCCCACCAGCACGACCAGCCAAGAGCCACCACTTCACATCTGTCCTGTGCCCAAGAATGTGTCCAAGAAAGAGTCACCATTTATTATTGCTCTTGATGATCGGCTGTCATAGAAATCAGGGACTTCAATGATTTTTTGGAAGACAGTCGTCCTCCTGGGTCTAAGAAGTCTTAAATTTCAGCCAGGTAGCTTGACCCAACTGTTCAGAGGTGGAATAATGTTGAAACAAGAATCACCATTGCTACTGCTGTGTGCTTGTTGAGACCGTATCTAAGAGCTAAAAACTCAAAGCTGCTTTACTGAAAATGCCTCAGATACGCTGTACAGAAGGTAGTACCCTCTCCAGTCAATGATGAGTCCACAGACAGTAACGTCTGCAGTCCTGTTTTGCCAGCATTTCCATTACAATTCTCTATTTTAATGAACAATTAACAAGATTAAATACACTTTGGCTAGTAGACCTTCAAGTTCTATTACAGTACATTGTATTTACATTAGAAATGTTAATGTCACAATTTTTCTTGCCTTTGGAAAGTACAACAGTAAATTAATTTACTTTTCAAATAAAAACCATACCAAAAATAATTGTTAAAAAAATTCAAACTTATTCCACTACTCTTTGTAGAAAAAGTATATTATTTATGCCATTAAAAGGAAAAGCTAATGCATTTTTGTAATGTAAGAACTAATTGAATTCAAGAGAACTAAGCAGATCCCAGAAAAGGGCAGCTATTCTCTCCGTACATAACATAACCATATGCCCTAAACCAAATTATTTTCTTCCTCTGAAAGGTATTTAAGGATGTCATCTCCATAGGGCCTGGCCCAGTGCCATGGAAAGCACAACAAGGCACACTGTAGCCGGTGAGAAACCTTACATTCACCCTAAGCTTGAAAACCTTGTGTAGGACCAAAGACTCAAGCGTGAAAAGCATCGGGATGTTGAAAACAAGCCTTTGTACATATTTTTTAGCTATTGATACTCATCAAAACTTAAAAAAAACAACCAGCTAATAGTCAAATCTAAGGGGAACCGACAAGTTTTATATGAAACGCATGACAATAGTGAAATGGGAAGTTTTGGGAACTCAGGGGTATTCATCCCATGTGTGTGTTTAACCATATACTGCAGTTATTGGTGGAAGTCACTACTTCTGAGACTGATGGTACAAACACCACCCTGGAATTTTCTCCTCTCCTCCACCAGCTTACTGAAGAGGAACCCAGGGAGCAGATAAGCTGAGAAAGCCAAAACAAGGTCTCTTCAGTCATTCAATTAGCCTTAGATTCAGACTGCTTTACACAAGATGCCTGATTTTAATCATTGTCCATATGTCTGAGTAAGCATAAAGTACGTACTGCAAAAATGAAGCTCGGACCTTCATACTTTTTGTCAGAAAGCACACATTTTTCTGCTTATAATCACCCCACTGACATGTGAATGATTATGATTTTCTTGTCCATAGTTTGTCTTCTATGCGATGGCGAAATTTAAAAAGCCAGTATCTTGAAGGACAAATGTACAGTAAGTATTGCTGCATAATATCCCCAGCCAGTAAAGTTCATTACTGAGTCCTAGAATAAAACATGACAGACTTTGTTATGTTATCTTTTCCAGGGTGTCACTACCAACCCAACACATCCTAGAATTTAATAAAGCCTGGCTGCCTCCAACTCATGATACACCCAGAACATGTATTTTTTCCCCACACTGCTTTTTCTAATAACTGATGCTGTTCTGTTCTTCTTGGGATGGTGGATGACAACTATCACACTTGCACACTGGAATGCAGCTGTAATTTGCCATCCAAAACTAAAGCGAGTTCCATGAAAGTAAAGGTTTAATACACGCATCTAATGGGGGGAAGATATGGTGAACTGGTCTGTAGCGCATTAACTGCTTGAGTTCAGGATTTTTTTTGGTCACATTTCTTTCTTCTACTTTTTTCTACCTGTATGGCACATGCCCTCATTTAAATTCCTATGTATAGCATGTGGCCCAGTAAACTGTCCCAGTGCAGTTCAGAACTGTGGCAGACTGCATGATTTGAGCAAGAAATGTCCTTAAGCTCTGCATATATTTTGAAAACTATGAAAATAGCCGAAGAATAAATAAAATGGAAATATGACATTTGAAAGTCAGGGAAAGCAAGCTTAAAGAGAAGAGTTATTTCTTCGTATTTATGGTACTCTAAAGATTTTAAGGTGTATGGTACAACAATGCTGTATAATCATCAGGCCCAAAATTCTTCTGGGAAGTGTTTTTCAAAGGCAGTTTTGTTGAGACCATGCTAAAGAGCTAAAAACTCAAAGTTGCCTATATAAGAAATAGACAATGAAATAGAAATAGGTATTTCTAAGAAACGGCTTCGGAAATTGTCTCCCTGTGCCCAGTATAGACAGCAAATATAAATCTTCACTGAAACTGAGTTATATTTCATTAGTGTCTGCAGCTGCCTAACTTCTCTTCATCTTCTGTGGAGAGGTAGTAGAAAACATTGTTAGTGACAATGACATCATTTGCTAGTGATAACCAGCTATGACTAAATGCAAAATATTGTTTAATCAAGGTTTTTCTGGCTAAGCTAACAGGATAAAAGCCTTAAGAAACCACATTTACTTTCTTTTCTGGAGCTAAGGTCAAGCATGCTGAAGCTCCAGGGTTGCTTTTTTTTTGAAAGGTGGAATAAGGTTAAAATCCAATTAAGAGACAAACTGAAAGAATAAGATATTTGTTTAGGAGCTATGTAGTAATGTATCAAAGCGAACCCACTGGAATTACCTTTTGTGTTTATTTCTACCACAGGAAAACAGAAGAAAAAAGTTTTGTTTTTTTTTACAGAGTATATATACTCTACCAAAGTACTCAAATTCTGAACTGGATTCATGCACGTGGAAAATCTTGGAATGCACAAGTAGCAGGCAAGGGGAGAGTGGTATTTTCCCCACTTTGGATGCTCCATAAAAAAGGTTCATTTACACTTCTGTATTTTTAGAAAGATGGTGGTATTTGCTTGTTTCTTCCAGTATATCACAGATAATACTCAGCTGCTGGGTTTATGAGGTACTTGCAATTTTAACTCAACAGACAAATCCTTTGCTATAAAGAGAGAACAAATAATGGGGATTTACAAAGCTGTAATTATATTGAGAGGGTTTATGCGTAAGGATGTATTAGAAGAAATACTATACGCAAAATAACTTTTTAAAAAAGAAATCCTCTGAGCATTATCACTGCTTATAGTAAGGGATCTTTACCATAAAAGGGATTTTAAATACATGTCATCCCTAAAGGATGCCCACAGACTCTGCCAAGCTCTCCTACGTAGGCTGAAGTTGGTAGCATATATACCTGTTTCATGGTTAGCAAATGATGATGAACGAGCAGAGCAAACCTTGAGCCCAAAACAAACCACACTAAAGGCAGATGATAAACTCCAGCAACCAGCCAAAGCTTGTCAGCTGCTGCAAGCCTTGGCAGTGAGTCGGGAGCAGGGACCGAGAGGTGGAGCGTGCCGTCCCCAGCGCCGAGAGCCAGCGGCCACACGGTTGGTTGCATGACAGGCACGAGCAGAACCAGGGAGCGAGGAGCCCACCCTGGCTACGGATCCGGCTCCTGTAAGATCATCAGCACGTGAGTGACAACGCACCCATTCAGTAAAGCACCACCAAGGACAAAGAGCATATTCTTGCCTTTGCACTGGTCCATCCTGTCGTGAAAGGCGCTTGGACATGCAGAAGCAGGATGCCCATAGCCAGTATTTTGGATCTCCTGTTTCACCAGCAGCTTCCGAGGACAGGTGTTCCCAGTGCACCAGAGATCTGTGGCTGGTTGCACAGCATTCCCCAGGAGACCCACTCCAGATACAGCTGTGCCCTGAGGATGCTTTGAAGCTGGCTGCCAGCCTGCTTGTCCCAACAGTGAGGAAATACAAAAGCAAAGATGACTTCAAGCATCCCACTGTCTGAATTAAAGATGATGTTAGGTTTCAATTCAATATATTCCATGAGCAGAACGTAGCTGAGAAGTTATTATACTATATGATGCACATATTTTTATGTAGTAATGGCCACAACAGTTTCCAGTCTTGTTAAGCCAGAATGATTTCTACATCTCCTCACAGTAAAACATTGAGCTGGGAATCACAAACTCAAAACATTTTGTATAAATTTATTCTGAGATCCTTTTGACCTTATGGGCTTATTGGTAAACTAAAATGGGAGAATCTGTTATTCAAGAAAATATAGTAAATAAAACTGGAATTACTTTCCCAAACCTCTTCTCTATTATCAGTGATTCATTTTCCTAGTTTAGATTTTTAAAATAATTGATTATTGGTATCACTAACATTCAATTCTGTATTGGATTTTTACGGTTACACCTGAACACATTTAAACAGTTGCTACAGCAATGTATGACCAAAAAACTCCACTACTTTATTATTAATTGCTTTTATGGAGTCAGGCACTATGATTAATTAGATGGTCAAAGGAACTCCAGATTCATGCAATAGACATCAGTAGCACTAGTAATCTGTTTCCCTAAAAAAAAGTATAACCTTTTTTTTAATATACTAATTAAAATGTTTTGACTTCTGGCATGGATGCCTGAACTGAGCTGCAGGAAGGCGATGTGACAGGAATGCCCAGGGAGGAATAAAGTGGTAAGAAGCACTTGGAGCAAACCCAAGGCACAAGGGGACTGTGTGGTCCCAATTTGACTGGAAGAAGGAATGGGGAGCAACACCGCTATTATTCTTCCACATCAGCATAGAGCTGGTGGTGATAGGAGGTGCTCAAAGCCTGCTGCAGAGGAGAGGGACAGGGAAAATAGGGGACAGAGGCAGAGGTTCATAGTCTTCCACCCTGATCCCTCTGATGTATGATTCCCTGTCCATAGGAAATATTAAGACACAAAATATTCTACTTTCTTTCTTTCCCATTTCATTCAGAAAACATTTTCATACTTGTTTAGTTTCCTATTTAAAAGGAAGGAGTTCAGGAAGTGTTTGAACAATGCTTTCAAGCACATGGTGTGATTCTTGAGGCTGTCCTATACAGGGCCAGGAGTTGGACTCCATGATCCTTGTGGGTCCCTTCCAGCTCAGGATATTCTGTGATTCTATGACAAAGCAAGTGAATATTACAGCTAAGCTACAATCGATTAGAAATCCACATTTTCAGTTTTACAAACCAGAAGAGCTTTTGCTACATATAATATTTCAACTTTGGTGTTTGATCCTGAAATTAGAAAAAAAACAATCTACGATTTTTGTATTTGGGATTAGTCATATGGACTACGTAATGGAAAAGCTCTATAATTTATCTAAATCATTATTTTATTTTGTTCTCTCGTGGTTCCAATTGTTCATTTTTAATTAGATCCAGCCACAACAACTCATTGTGCAAAAGGCATACTCTGTTTTAATCAAAATCTTGGATGGTGTTTTGGATGGCATCTTTAAAAACTTGGACAGAACACTCTGTGGTTCCCTCACCGATGAAGAATCAAAATGATTAATTATGAACGCATCTTCCACTGGATGCTGACACTTATTATCAGGTTATTTTGGTGAGAAGCTTCTTGTTTCATGTACCTATTTTAGATTTCCCTCTGTTTTGTACCTGCCTTCTTTACTCAGAACAGTAATGAACTGAAAACCTGACCCACAGGACACACCCATGGTGAACTCCTAAGTAATTTTTTAATTTCCGTTTTCTGCCGTGCAGAAAGTGATGCTGTAAACACAAAATGTGACTGTGACAGTCTCACCTATTTGATATCAGATAATTTTATTTCTTACTGTTCAAATTATTTTCCCCATTGTTTTATCAATTAAGAGAAATGGCAGGTGTTTGGGAATGAAACACGCCAGCAAGCTCATGCCTATGGACTGTCTTCATAGATGTATTTTGGTGACGAGGTACTGGTTCAGTTTATCCTCACAGGTAGTTACTGATGACAAAAATCTGAAAAATGTTTCCTTGGCAGAAATAAACACAGCACACCACTTTTATCTATCATAGATAAATTGTCATTCGATGAAATTTTTGATTTCGGTGCTGCTGTTTCAAGAACCCTTGCTAGGTTTTACATCTTACTCTTTAAGAGTTAGTTATTTCTTTTATGTCAGGCCACTTAGCAACTTCCTTCCTGCTGTCTCCCTCCACTACAGCCCCATGGAATCACAGATTGACAAACTGATGGGTTGGCTCTTGCCTAATCATCCGTTTGTAGCAGCTCCATATCCAAGTAAAAGCAAAAAAGGAGAAAGCAGCATTGTTTATCATGTTTGTTGGCACACGACAATGGGATTGAGCACACTATCAGCAAGCCTGCTGACGACACCAAGCTGTGTGGGGTGGTCGACACACCGGAGGGAAGAGACGCCAGAGGGACCCTGACAGGCTTGAGAGCTCGGCCTGTGCAGAACTCCTCAAGTTCAACAAGGCCAAGTGCAAAGGCCTGCACCTGTGTCAGGGCAGTACCAAGCTCAAGTAAAGGCTAGACGGAGAAAGGATTGAGAGCAGCCCTGAGGAGAGACTTGGAGGTGTTTGTGGATGAAAAACTGGACACAATCCAGCAATGTGCACTTGCAGCCCCAACGCCACTGGTGTCCTGGGCTGCATCCAAAGCAGCGTGGCCAGCAGGCCAAGGGAGGTGATTCTCCCTCTCTGCTCTGCTCTGGTGAGACCCCACCTGGAGTGCTGTGTACAGCTCTAGAGCCCCCAACATTAGAAGGACTTGGACCTGTTAGAGTGAGTCCAGAGGAGGCCATGAAGATGAAAAGTGGGCTGGAGAACCTCTCTGATGAAGACAGGCTGAGAAAGTTGAGGTTGTTCAGTCTGAAGAAGAGAAGGCTCTGAGGTGACCTTAGTAGAGCACCTTCCAGCACCTAAAGGGAGCCTACAAGAGAGCTGGAGAGGGACTTTTTACAAGGACATGCAGTGATAGGATAAGGCAGAATGGCTTTAAATTGAAATAGAGTAGGCTTAGATAAGATATTAGAAGGGAATTCTTTACTATGAGGATGGTGAGGCACTGGAGCAGGTTTTCCAGAGAAGCTCTGGATGCCCCAACCCTGGACATATTCAAGGCAAGGCTGGATGAGGCTTTGAGCAACCTGGTCAAGTGAAAGGTGTCTCTGCCCGCAGCAGGCCCTTTCCAACCCAAACCATTCTGTGATTCTGTGATTCTACAAAATAGCCACAAAATCAGTGTTGTAAGGGCTGTAAAGAGAGGATTACGGAGGATTCTATACTGCAGTATATAAAATAGCAAAATCTAGCATGCTGTCTAGCCATCAGTTATTCCTGCTTGCCTTCCCCTTNTTTGAGCAACCTGGTCAAGTGAAAGGTGTCTCTGCCCGCAGCAGGCCCTTTCCAACCCAAACCATTCTGTGATTCTGTGATTCTACAAAATAGCCACAAAATCAGTGTTGTAAGGGCTGTAAAGAGAGGATTACGGAGGATTCTATACTGCAGTATATAAAATAGCAAAATCTAGCATGCTGTCTAGCCATCAGTTATTCCTGCTTGCCTTCCCCTTGCATTAATACAGGCAATAATAATACAGTTATTTTATAATAAATGACACTATATCATAAATTATAGTATCAGCACATCGTATTATGTAATTACAGACAGATGTAAAAATCTGTTTGATTTTAATCTTTAACTTTTTCAAACTATGAAAAGCTTTCAAACGCAGTCTGGAAAGAAATCTAACAAGCTCTGTTTGCATATATAAGTGGTGATTTTGGATGCCTGGGTATTTCTCTGAGCAACTGAAATGTCTTTAATGGAACCTTGTTTCCAGTAAGAACCAAATACCATCTTTCAGATGTTTTAGGTTGTGCACTCTAAAATGGCCTTATGCCAAATCATGAGTCACTTTTGAAAATTTAAGATCCTGTAACTAGTATCAAAACCCAGCAAAAAAAAATTAATTCCTCAACTCTTAGCAGAGTAGCACCATATTTTGGAGAAAATGAAAGATCACTTTGGTTGGTTTCTTTCATAAAACAAAACAAAACACAACAGGCAAGGTTTTTAACTGGCCAGTTAAAAACAAACAAATAAACAAACACAAAAATAAGCCTCTTCCTTAAATGGAGGAAAAAAGATTGCTCACATATTAAACAACTTCTGCCTGTATTTTAGAAGAAAAATCATAATAGCTATAACAACAGCTTATCTTCTTTTTTGACATGGTACATAATGCTACATCAGCTCATTTCAAGCACTGTGCCTCTAAAAGTTTAAACTAAACATATCATATTTCTACCACTGAATATAAATGCTAAGGATCAAAATTCCCCAAAATTTACCTAGTGAAATTAGCATAAGTAGCAGTTTGCCTGCACAGCACTTGAAGAATTGACATTCCAAAACTCTTAAAATTCTGCTTTGCCCTGAGAAAAGACACTGCAAAGCAGAGACTGATTGAACAGCAGCCTGCTTCCTTGTCACACAACTTTTATATCCACAATTCCAAGCAAGTTCTGCATAGTAACTCACAGATGTAGAGTTTCAGGGGAAAAAAATCAACATAGCTGAAACTGTGTTGGTTGAATGCTACAGCATAGCAGACAGCAGCTCTATATGCCAGCACAGCAGGAAAAAAACTCAATTGCTTTTAATAGACAGGCGTTTAGTGCAACTAGTATAATCTGGAATGACATTTTCCCCTGTCTATTATGTAAGCTGAAAGCTAAACTTGTGCTTTTGTACAGTATATTGTCTATCTTCAGCACACTGCCTTATCAGCTTTTCTCCATTTTTAAGGTATTTTAGTAGCAAAGAAGGGGGGACATACCACATGTTTGAGATTCCTTCTTAATATTTTATTTTCTTCCATTCTGTGTTCATGTTGCCACACAGACAGGCTTCAGTATGAACTGTTCTTTGTTTAGTTAGCATGGTTCATATTCTATGTCCAAAAACCCCTCTGAGAATTTTAACTGTCCACAGGAAATAATTTAAATAGTAAAGAAAAATCTAGGAAATTCAAAGGAAAGAAGAAATCAAAAGACAAAATAAAGAAAAGATAGGATTTAAAAACTCAAGGGCAGTCAATCTATTTTACCAGCATCATTCCCTAGCACCTCTTTTTCAAAAATTCAGGAAAAGAAGAGAAAAAGCAAGGAAATGGGTAGTTAGAGACATCACCATTTTTATACCCCAGGCATCTTCCAAAATGTGCGAACATCTACGTTTGCAACAGCAATTATCCTTGACAAGATTTTCAGAATGGCACTCAGCAGCAGCCTTAGAGAAATCACGAGCTGCCCGCAGAAAGAGCAAAACAGATAATGACAGACTTGCTCTGCTAAAACAGGAGTTTATGACTCCAAGATACTTAAATTAATAATTCTTTTCCTATCTTTCTGTCCATCCATCTACTGTTACTCACCTCTGTGCTGCCCCTGGATAAAGCTGCTATCTTAATCAGTAACCCTTTCAAGATAGCCAGCTCCGACAGACTGACTTGTTTTTAATGTATTTTGATAGACAAATAAAGCTGTCTAAGTGCCAAGGAGTCTGCATATTTAAGATTCAGTTCTCAAAGAAGCAAGTGATTAAAATCTAGTGATTTTGCAAGACAAGTTCATAAGGGCTAAAAATACAACACATAGCATCAAAAGGCCTCACCAGCCAGACATCTGAATACCAGAAGGAGACACAAGTAATAAAAGAAATCAAACTTCCAAAAACAGCGTACCAAATTGATTAGGCAACACGGGAAGAAGGAGCCTTACAGGAGACACTTTATTGTGTATATCTGCAAAACATGTTTATGATTTCTCTTAGAAGACCTATCTTGCATTATCCTGGTAACCAGATAGTTCATGTCCCACCTGCCTTCCCAGAAACTGTGTATCCCACAATAAACAACTCTGTCTCCACTAGAAGAATACCAGGTACACACCACCTCCGGAAAAGGTACTGATAAATGTCCTACCCCGATGCTTTCAGAGCTGCATCACGAGCAGGAATCTGACTTTCCCAATCTGTAGCAGGAGCATTCAGCATATATGCACAGACAACACTGCAGAGCTTGTTGGACCACCTATGGATGCGAGACAGGTGCTGACCACTCACCCAGCTCGACAGACCATGATGCAGTCTGTAAATCTCCCCCTCTCATTCAGAACTGCATTCTTGCCAAACGATGCCACTGATGCTACCCCATGCATCCGAAAGAAAGCCTCCTCCACATGAAGCCTTCTGCCAGGGGTAGAGGGGGATGTAGGGCAGCGGCAGGCACGGTGCTAGCGCACTGAGCACCCCGGGGTGCTGTGCCCAGGAGGTACCAATACCCAGCTCTCCCCTGACACAAAACCTTCCTGCAGATAGTACAGAGCCCATGAGTGCCCCTGTGAGCCATCCAGACAAAGGACCAGAAAAAAAGTTTGGAAAAGCCTTACAAGAGGACAGAAATCTATGAAACCGCCGTCAGACTCACTCAGAAACCTCAAGATGCTCATGCAGGGAGCAGTGACTGGAATTTCAAATGTAAAATATACCATTTACCACATACCAGACAATACTCTTTGTTTTCTATTGAAATTTAGTACAGGGCCTGAGAAGACTTCCTATGCCCACTAGCTGGAGGGGGCTGTGAAATGAGCAGTGGCCCATGCTCTGCCCTTTTTTCAGAAAATAGATGCTGAATGAGACAAGCAGTGGGAAAAAACAAGCTTAAGCTCAGCACAAAGGGATTTTTTTCCTCATTACAGCACAAAAAACACATGGCAGAGGCGTATTTCCATTTAGCTTTCTCCATGTTCATTGCTTCTTTTATATCAGACTGGTGTCGAGCTGGTGAGACTGACAGCCATCTTCATTCACCAGGCAGACCCCAGCTGCAGGTAAGGTCTTCACATCACAACAGTGCTGCTAACGTTTTCCCTCTAATTATTTTTGCTCAGTATTCTATTCTCCAGGTCAAAAAGTGAGGAGGAACTTCAAACACTTAGAAGAGAAATCTCCTAAAGAGAATTATCCACAAAAACTGCAATTCAGAATTAATATAGCCTCACGTCTTTTCTACAGAGGTTTTTTGAGTCCTATATGCAGAGGAGAGGTTTTCATTTATCAGGCAGCAGAAAGGGAAGGGCTTTCTACCAGGTGATTTTGAAACTCTTGGTCAAAGGTTAACTTGATTTTTAACTTCAAAGTACAGAAAAACTCGGAGGTTGAAAGAATACAGTAAAACTTCAGAGGGATATTACCAACCTGAAACCAGGCTATGAAGGCACATAAAGCTGCCTTCTGTGCTACACCTTTCCTTGCTCTTGGTTTCACAGGCAGTTCCTAAGAGGGGAAAAGGCAAAGTCCGTTTGGGAAAGTTTAAAATATGATCAGATTTTTCTGGCTGGCAGCACCAAAGGCGGAAAGGCAGTTTCACTAATTAAGATCTGAACTTCTGCTTCAACTTCAGTTTTTCATAATGTTACTAGATATTTTAAAATATGGTACTCATTCATTGCAGGGTGCAGCACCCGCAGGGCAGTGAGTAATGGTTTTACTCTTGCTTCAGTACTGGCAGCAGCATGTTGGACTGGAAAATGAACCTCTATTTCCTATCTATTTTTATAATCAGTTTATCTACCATCTCCTTAATTCTTACCCCCACATGCACACTAGAAACAAAACATTTAAGTCTCAGTACTACGCTGAAATACATTCACAACACTGCCATTGACAGCTCACTGGTGACACTGACTTGTAACTGAGGACAGCATTTGGCCCCAACCAGTACATCTGTAGTCTGTATGAAAAATTCATGAACTAACTCTTTTCACTTCTTTTATAAATAGGAGACAAAACGAGCGAGTCATCACTTAGTCAGCCGGGGAATGATTCAAAATCTAAACCCAGGATATCATGTTAAGGAAAGTAACTGGTAATGGATACAAAGTATATTTTCTTCCCATAGCAGGAAAAAGGACAAGATTAAGTTGTTCTATTTTATGCCATTTTTTTGTTGCCTACATTCATTGAAAATGTATACAATACCGACTAAACAGAGCAGCAAGATATCAGACACAAAACAGAAATCTGTAGTATTATATGCCCAGATACATTTTCCTGCAGCCCTGAAATCATACATGTTACTGAATTCTGGCTTATTTGCAAGCTTTCCCGTTTCTCTAAACACAAACATTACTTCTGTAATTTGTGACTAGCTCTATATTATGAGGTGATATTAACTGAGGAGGTGACAGCCGGCAGGAACTTTTGAATTGAAGGGTCTCTTTCTAACTGATACACACAAAGCTCTGTATTAGCTCTCACAAGATGTACTGTTTACTAAAGATGATTACCCACGAGTAAATAATGAGTCATGATATCCTTAAAAAAGCAAACACACAGAGTTAAAGAATAATTTCTAACATGGGTAAACAGACAGCACTGAAAATTGAATCACTTAGGTGCATTTCTCCTAATTAAGTGTTAAAAACCAGAAAAGCTATAGAAAATAGCCATAATTATATAAAAAATATGTGAGAAGATCTTTAAAAGCCTGTATCTCTTTTCATACAACTGTAAAGCACCATTTACAGATGTACAAATAGATAAATGCAGTCTCAAATATATGCAGGTGCAAACAGAAAAGAGATTTTTATTGGGACAACAAAACACAAACAAACCATGGTAATTTTGTTATTCTTGATGGATTACTACTCTATCCTTACGAACAATTCAGACAAAACATACTGGAATTCAGGCAAGAAAGCAGCACTACAAATTTAACACCATAATTATAACAGGGATGCAATCTGCTCATTTTTATTATATATTATCAGATGACTTCCTAGCACTTTGGGAATTTAACGTCAGGAAATTCATCTCCAGACAATCACCAACAGTGGTGAAATAGTCTCCCCTTCATTACTACTATTTCCATATGCATGATATTTCTAATGCTGCCTTACACATTTCTAAAATCACCACTAGGCTCCAAAAGTTCCTCAGGGGAGTAGGATGACAGAATGAAGATTATGAAAAATAGGCTTACGTCATGTCCACTATTCATCTGTAAGGATTTTGCCTAAAACAGTTTGCTCCCAGTCATTCTGCAGAGCCACTCCGACACCTGTGAAGTTCATCAGCAGTTTTAGAAGATAAATTAAATGGAATCTAGAGATCCTTAAGACTTTTCAGCAGCCAAGAGTGCTGGCTCTGGAGTAACAAGAGTTAAAGATCATAAACATACTCTACCAGAACTTTGACTTTTCTTTTAATCTACTGAAATGTTTCCTCGTAAGGACTAAACTAGACCAAGCTGGATTCTTAAAAAAAAAAAAATTAAGAACAATAAGGAATAAGCACCTAACTTGCTTGCTTGCTTTGTGAACACCGCTGTACTAGAAAAAGATCCAGACTGAAAGCTGAAATGGGTGTTGTCCAAATGTTAGAACTAATGCTCTTTACTTGACATGCTACATTCTGAAATTAAGGATGCCGGGATACATTTGAAAATTTCATGAGAATAAAATAGTTGCATTAGATTTCTTTGCACTGAAAAGCACTGAAGGTCTACCATGACACCCCTGTTCAAACCCAGGTATGACCACCCCGTTTCAGGGGGTGCTGCCCACCTGGGATATCAAGCAACTAGAAGAACAAAAGATAGTAATACTGACATGGAGAGAGAGGTGCTTTTTCCTCTTTCTTCCCTGTGTAATTCTCCTAACATTGGTCTTGAAATGTAATCTTTAACCAACCTACAATCTTCATATACTTAGTCACAGTTCGGGTTTTTTGAGAATGTGATTTTAAATCACACGTTTCTCGAAAGCTGTAGTAACATTTTAAAGAGCTTCTTTTGGGAAGAACCAGACAGCCAGTGAGATGGCCAACCACAGCATGGACCTCACAACCTGCCCTGCAAGTTTTCTAAATTACAGGCACACTTCTGAATCAGGGTCGCATATAACCTGCAATTCTGCAAGGTCCTCCTCCTCCTTTTCTGGCTCACTGGTGATTGTTAAGATCACTGAAAAGGCACCGAGTAGCTTTAGCTGCCAACGTTCATAATAAGAGAGATGGCACTTCTTCCCTGACAATCCACAAACCTTAAAACACTACCAAAAAGAAAAGGAAAAGGAAGAAAAGATCACTGCAATCAGAGCACTTCAACTAGAATAAAGACTCCTTTAGGGCACTTTAATTCCCAGTCTGAAGCTTAAAGGGAAAATTAAATAAAATCTAAAATGTCACACAGCGCTTACAAGATTGCATGTGCTTACTTTCAGCAAATACCACTGAATCCTATTCTTGCTATATCTTGCTTTATATTATTGTAGATGTTTAACTAAGGAAAAATATTACACTTAAATAAGGAAATACTTCAATGTATTTTCCTTCCTCCTTTCCATGATGTAAATGGCCCATATTCTCAACGTTGTTACACTAGAGTTAAATTAGGTCAAAGGCATTTAGTGTTCAAAACCAGGACATGTCACTACTACCACAAATGATCGTACAAGAGGGGACTTCAGTAGCTGCCTATTCCTCATCCTCCCAAGGTCTTACCGTTCTGTAATACACGGCTGCTGGTGCTTTACACAACTTAATTCCTATCGACCACTTCCAGGGTGATAATACCATCACACACGCACAAAAGTCAAGTAAGTAGATCCCCTTGTTAAAATTTTAAAAACCCTCACTTTTTGCCATTACCTTTTACCAATACTTTCAGACTATACGGACATGGTCACTAACAGATGTATACAGACACTTTGCAGTCTTTGCTAATGTAATTTTCATTTCACACTCTCAATTATTTTTCCAAATCCTGCCTGAACTCTTTCCCGTTTAACCTCTTCTGGTTAGGAAAAAAGAATAAATAATGAGCAGTACCCAAAAGGGAATGCAGTGTTCTACGACTGGGCTTGTATAAGCTACAGAAAAATGATACAAAATTGAGAAGAGCTGGGATAGCTGTAGCATGATGTCATGATCTCTGTTTACAGCCACAAATTACATCAGCAAAGTGACAATGTTCTGTGGGACCCTGCATTGCTTAATTTTCTCTCTCTTTTTTACCATTACTGTGCCTGTCTTCGCTTTACCAATTCTAGTTACTTCCTCCAATTTGATAACGGTCTAACCAAACACATACATCTCCTACACGTCCAAGCAGAAGACCCAATTTTACTGTCAACACAGCCAGATCAAAGCAGCTAACCTGTTATGGAAACAGCAAGGCCAACACCCTACTAATGCCCTAATTCCTTCTGTTAACCAAAGAGATAAAATTATTCTTAATTAACAATGTGTAATTCAGCAGAAACATAACTTGAACGTAAGTGTTGACAGAAAGTGAAATTCATTGACTCAAAAATACAATGCATTTACTCCCAGAAATTCAGCTACTGATCTACAAAATGTTCAAAAGATACAAAAATACGTGCTGTGCTGCACATCCAGAGATAACAGAACAGTACAGTATCTTAGTTCAGTAGGTTTTGCTCTGTTTGTTGAATTACATAATGTTGATTAGAGGACATTAGCTTGGATTACAAAGGGAAGAGCATTAATTGCATTCAGTATCAATACTGCTGGCTAACTGACATATAAGAGTATAAGGAGCCTTGAGTTTTCACAAACTTTCACCAAGCTTTTCATAAAGATATCAGTAAACAACAAATGCAACAATATTCAACAATAAGATTCCACATTACAACAGAAAAAAAAAAAAAAAAAAAAAAAAAAAAAAAACCAAACCAAAAACACAAACCCAAAATCTAAGGAAAAGGTCTAAAGAAAAACACACAAGAGCATAGTATAATTTTAATCCCCAAATCAAGATATTACACTTGCCATATACACAGATGCAGATGGCTGGGTATACTGATTCCAAATTTAGCACTGTAGATAAAAGTACTTCCATCTTAAAAACACCCTGTAAGCAGATCATTTTGCTCACAAAACTGTTGAGCTTTGGAAAACAGTAAGCTTCTATCACCTACCTTTATTTTTGCCTTTCTTGATTCTCCAGCCGTAATAGCCACTGAAGACAATCTCATTAAGTTTCATTTTGGAGTCCTGACCCCTGATTTCAAAAGCTGCAGGAAGATGTGCATTTTTCAAATATACATAATGGTGACTGAATTTCAAAAAATCATTGTTGGGGTCATAGCTTTTTCTTTCTGACCTATCACTTCTGGGCACTACTTAAGGCCATAGTCTGTCTGTGATACTCACCGAGACTTTTTCACATGGAAATGAGGCAGTAATTCCACCCCTTTGATATTATTGAAAAGGTAGCTTGTTCACCACTAGGAACATCACTGCAGAAAACACATCCAGGTAAACTAGCAGTATAGTACCACAAAGACTGCTGGCATCTGCTGGCTATAACTTAGTAGCTCAGATTTGCTACGCTGAGACAGAAACATAAAAGGTGCGACACCAGACATCATTTTTTTTCTGACTCAAAATGCATCCACCAAAAAATGCAAAAGGCACGCAACAAACACGAATCCCCAAAGATTATCCTCAATACAGATAAGCTCAGCAAAAGTTAAGCATTTAAACTGTAACTTCTGATCTGCCCATCTGCTTTCCCCACTTTGCCCTGCTCTCCATATGGGAAAACAGGTGAGGTCTTGAATTACTCATATGTAGCTCTGTAGTTTTGCCCACACCCTTCTTCCTGTTACACCATCACCCAAGTGTTGTGAAATTTGGAGCTCCTAACAGAGATTGCAGATCTTAACTTCACACAGCAATAGGTAAAGCTCAGTCCTATTCTATCACATGCCTTGCAACACCTTCCAGGTTGAATCTCTCAAATTCTTCCTGCCTAATGCTCTTTTCTGGGTTTAAATATTTCTTCTCTTAAAGAAGAAAAAAAAAATGACATTGAGGTTTCTACAACCCTAATTTGCAAATTGTTTCAAGCTCTTTTAGATTAGATTACCTTCCAAAGGAAACACAGTAATACCATACTACTCTCATTTCCCAAACACAGACCACCTTAAGACTGTGCAGGGCTCACAGTGCCTTTGCTTCTTTCAGCTGCCTATGTTCATACAAATGGCTTTCATTGACTCCAGGAGATCTTTGAAAAAGTACAGGATGTTCTACTCGTCCAGAGCTATTTAAAGGAGCAAGACCTAAAGAAATATTGACAAGATTAGGCATGATGTATCAGGAAACACTTAGCAACAAAACATTAAAAAAGAAAATCAGGCTGTAGATTTGATCTTGTAGATCTGGGCTTCAGTGGTAAAGATCTCCCTTTACATATCTTTCTTGCACTATCAAATAATTAATTCAGCTGCAGAGTTGTGATCATCAAAATGGAATACAGCTATATTTATACAGACACGTTTTGAAGAGGCTGAGTTCAAGTTATAACTTGGCTTAGAGTTGAACTTCACAAAGAGGAGTCCAAGCTTCTTGTCTTATTGCACACTATGCTTGCGCAGACAGCAAGCAATATCCTGTCATCAAACCAATTCCCCTTTTCCTTCTATCTCCACCATAAATTGCTGATAAACCTTCCTGCTAGTCCTAAGCTGAGAAAACAAAGTATGTTAAAAATATTGAGGAAATAGAATTTTTTCAGGAAAAAGCCTGCATTGTTGTTGCAAAACACTGTGAACTTATAAACCAATGTGAACTTATACTCTAGGCATGAATTTCCAGCTGCCATTTGTGGATGAGCCCCATGTATGAGTAAAGGTAAAGAGATATCTGCCTGCCTGGCCGCCAGCCAGTGCCCACACTGGTCCCCACCGGGCTGCCTCATGAGTAGGTATAGCAGTAATGGGAGAGGGAAGATTACTCGAGCTCAGGTTTTGTGGCTGCAATTCCACCACTTTCCGGCTTTCAGAACTTGCATTTCTTGCTAGAGAGACATGTAACCCTAGAAAGAGATCTCTGAAAAAGCACTGGGAGCCAAACTGGACAGCAAAGGTCAACCAAGAGGGGAGGGCAAAGGTTCACAGAGTAGTCTGCTTATGTAAATTTGGCTTTTTACATTTACATTCCTATGAGCAAAATATAATCAGAAAATTACTACTAAACAGCAGGCAAGTCCTGGCTCCTTTTTAAGCCTATGATTCTTTCTATGGGATCAAAGGCAATGATCCTGAGAATCGTCCTCCTATGTGCAAAGGTGAGAGCATGAATTCTCTAAGTTTTAAGTAAGCTCATAACTCTAATCTGTGCATGGAAAATGCATTTAGAGTACCTTTTAAAGTTACAGAGATGCTTCAGTTGTTTGTGTAGACAGAAATAATATGATTCGCTCTGTTAATTTGGTATGAATTCATAGCTTTTTTTTTTTTTTTTACTCTCCTGAATTTATTATGGACAAGCCTGGCAGACCAGCTTAATCTGAAAGCATGCTCTACACTTTCCGTTGAATGAATCTACCTTAAATTATTTCGTATTTCACTCGGCTCTAACAAAGTGAACTGCAATTCTCTTTCGAAGCCTTTTCAGAAAGTTTCAGTCAAGGAATGCCTGAGGCTGGGGAGGACCTCTGCAGACTGTCCAGTCCACCACCCTGCTCAGTCAATCAGGGTCACCTGGAGCAGGTTGCCCTGGACCATGTCCAGCTGGTTTTTTAGTATCTCTAAGGATGGAAATGCCACAACATCTCTGGGAAACCTGTACAAAGAGTCTTGTTGTTTCTGCAGAAGTAACAAAGGAAATGTTTGAGATTTGGCTTTCTTATATATGCAAAATTTTAAATTCTTTTTCTTTCAACTATTTTAATTCTATTCCTTGGAACAGAACTTGTAACTTGGCAAGAAATGACCTTACAACAAGGATGAATCCTGCTGTCCCTGTGAAAATAAAAATCTAGTCAGAAAGGGGAAATGGGGAGAGGGGCTTGCCTAAGTTTATTTGTGCTTCACAAACATTTGTTACAGTACTTGGAAAAACATGTTTCATCCAGGTTCTTAAATTTACCACCTATCAGGAATTTCAGATGTGAAGACATCTGAAAACAGAAGGGAGCACACTCTATGTACACATGGTTTTCCATGTACATGGCTCCATGCAAGGAAAGTGGCACTGCAGAGAAGCCACTGCAGAGCCAAAGCAAGGAGACTTACCCATGTCACTGCAGGTAGGATGGAGAGATGAGGACGGCTAGCTCAGTGAATAGCTCTAAAGAGACAGTATGACCAGAGCCCTCCCTCCCTCAGGAATCACAGAATCCAGCACTTTCCTTTCCCCAGGTCATGCTACTCATGCCTAACCTCCAAGCACAGAAAGCACTTCCCAAAACTAAGAGTGCTTTGATATGAGGCCTCTTGAAGAGATAACAGCAGAAGATCCTTCTGCCGCACAAAACACACTCCCACCATCCTCCCACCACTGTAAAGTCATGGCCAGAATGGCTGCAAGCACATTCCCTGCATCCTACCGTGAGACTGGCAGCGGGTGAGATTCATCTTCCCTGGGCAGAGGATGAAAGCAAACAGGCTTCCTAGGAGGCCTGACTATCAGAGCAGTCTCTGGGTTCTCCCAGAGTTCAATGCAAATGAAGACAGCTGCCATCAAGATGGTATCTTGTGCAACAACCTCCTCGGCAAGAAAGAAGGCTTCCTGCATTTCAGAGGCCGCAGAGCCCATCACCATTTTTGTGCGAGTCCCACAGCACGGGACAGT
The DNA here is from genome assembly GCA_013400655.1 of Mystacornis crossleyi. Classification (NCBI taxonomy): domain Eukaryota; kingdom Metazoa; phylum Chordata; class Aves; order Passeriformes; family Timaliidae; genus Mystacornis; species Mystacornis crossleyi. The sequence goes on from VYZQ01066522.1 coordinate 114,249, forward strand.
GCTCACACACACACGCAGCAGAACTGCCAGGTAGGGGTGCAAGGGAGGGAGATGCAAAATGGCAGCGGGACTGGGGATAAAAATACCCCCCAAAGAACTCAATACTCAGTAACGCAGAAAGTTAAGAAGGCAAAAGCACAGCTTCTGGCCATCACAACGGCAAGAGGGACTCTTGTCATTGGCTTATCCCTTCTGGTGGCAAGAAGGCCCTGTAAGAAGGAACCAGGTGTACGGCAGCTGCCTTCAACATCGGCCAGATTCAGCAACTGGAGCAACTGACAGGACATTCTAAGGGGAAAGAAGGTCAAAGATGCTATCTCCATGCATAAGATGCTTCAGAAAAACAAAAGGTCTCTAGCATCCCTCTCCCATTTCCGGCAAAGGAGAAAAGTGTGAGGTATCTGAGGCATGGGACTGGGGGCAGGGGAAACAGGACGAGCAAGAGAAATAGAGCCAAATAGTTTGCAACAATTGAATGTGAAGTTGGGTAATCAGGTTAGATACCTTCATGGTACAGAGGTGATTTTCAGCTCAAAATTCACAATAACCAGTGACAAACTACTGTTACACGTGTATAACTCACAGGCAAGGACCACATGCTCGCAATATTCTATGTAACCAACTGCATTCCCCGTGACCTGATCCCAAGTTCCCTGGTTTGAAATAAAGTTAAGAGGAAGTGTACTTTTCAAGGATGACTATTATTACATTGGGCTAAGCACCCTGAAAAGTGAAGGAATACCATCCATGGACTCCAAACCTTAAGTTTACCTGCATATATTCACAGACACCTGAATTAAGGGTGCATATCAAAGCCTAATTCTGATACTTCTTTGTTTAACCTTAATAATCAGCAACTTCTACAGTTAAATAGTTGATCCAAGTCCTCTGGCCCAAGCTGTTTTATTCTGGTCACATAGAGAATTTCAATAAAGTAAATCACTCCAGTAAGTCACATCAGTGAATCGGGCACAATGCAAAATACACACAGTTCAGCACTGCATAGGAAGTAATCTGTGTTCCAGATACAATTTTCTCTGTAACTGTAGAAATAAAATTATACTTTAATACTTAGGGGAAGTAATTATTTTGCTTTAAAAATTAAATTCATCACAAACACTGTACAGGGGAATAGTCTATTAATACATAGGTGCATGGTCACGTATATTCTGGATTTACATGGATACAACTCTGTACAGACTCTTTCCCTGTTTATCTAACTGGATAATGGATTTCACCTTTTTTCATGAGAAAAAATGTAGTGTAGAAAGCAAGACACCTAACTTATAAAAGAAGGCTCAAGATAAACCCTTCAATTTCCTGAAGTGAGGAACAAAGTTATTTTAAGCCTTATACATAAATGCTACAGCTCATAATTACACTTTGAAGCACCTTGCACACAAATATGCCACGTTTTTTTGAAAGATGTATGAAATATTAGAAATAAAACAGAGCCAGGGACAAGTTAATAAATCGTGGGCATAAAACTATTTTAATATAAGCTAGAAAACAGTATAAAGTCACATGAAGACAATTGTACCTGTCAAAAGTTGCAAGAAGGTAGGCAAATTGACCAGGAATATTTTGTGTTAAAGGTCAGAAGGAAAAAACAACACTAAAGAAGAAAGGTTGCAATTTATTGCTGCTCATTCTTTCTACTGGCAGGAAACCAAGCAGCAGCAGCAGCACTCCATACCTGCCGAAGTACAGCTGGGCTGGAGCACACGGCAAGGAGCTGGCACAGCAGAATCCAGAGAAACAATGGAAAGTCGTGAGTGGGAGGTGTGGAGTTAAGAGGATACTAAAGGGGGCCAAGGTGCAAGACCAAGTCAGTGGAAGAAAGATGTGAAGGTCTACAAATGAAAACGTAAGAAAGGAAAAGGCCCATAGTTGAAGAACATTGTACAGCTGTAGATAGTGAGAGCAAACATGATACATGACTCAAGGAAGCCAACTTGCAATGGTGATGAAAACAGCTCTTCTTACCCACAGAAGTATATTTTTCTTGTGAATGTTTTGAAAATGGTTCATCCATATGCATGTCACTAAGATATCAGTTAGTGAGCAATTGTTCACGGATCCAACTACTTATGTAGTTGACAGATACTTTTGATTTTCTTCAAAGAGCTCCTTTATTTTCCTACACCACAACTGTTGCAAAGCACAACCTACTGTCAAGCAACCTTGGTGTTGTACCTGTGGCATGCAGTTCATGCCAACCAACTCCCACGAAGTATTCAAGAAGACACTCAAGCATCAGCACCAAAATAGGCAAAAAAAATTAGCAGGTGAGAAGAATGAACTTCTACCCAAGATAAAACAGTAATCGTTGTGTACGCATACATACAAGCGATTTGATTTTACATGTACCAACTTCACTCTGTCCAGGAGAAGAAAGACTTACATTTGGTTTGACTTTAAATTCACTTGATGAGACACTGATCTTCTTGCTCTGTTTTCTACCTTACTACTAGGCAGCTTGACAATCAGTCCTTTTATTTCTTCCAATGGAAAAACAGAACCCTAATTTATTGGGTTAGGTTCACCAGAGGACACAAAACAGTTCTGTAGTCTAGAATGATCACACTGCTCTCATGCGTATAATCTAATTATAACATAAGAGTATTTGCCCTTTTAGTTCATCAGTAAAAATTATTACATCTTCTCTATATTTAAGACACTTGAAGATATGAAGAATTTTTTTTAAACTGTGGTTTAATCCTTTATTCTTTCACTAGTTCACTAGTTTCACAGGATATTTAATTTCTAATAAGCCACAATGGGCTAGAGTAAAATGAGAATTTTTATGAACAAAAGCATTCAAAATGGAATACTCAAGTTAACTTTAGTATTTCAAAAAAGCATTTTATTTGCTTTCAATTTCCTCCGCTCTAGTTGCAGACTTACATGCACGTTGGCAGTGTGACCAGACACTGAAAAGGTTAACAACAGAACCAACTTTTCCAACCAGTCTTTTTACTTGCATTGTCCCCCTACCACGACCATGTTTAAATTAAGTAGTTGTGATGGATAATGGAAACAATCTCATTCACGTGTTGTGAATTAAATGAGAGAAACAACTTATGCAAGACTCAATTACTTTATTCAAAACGTCCTCTTGGACCACATACAACTGATGGAATAACATAGAATTAAAGGAATACAATTCTTAAATCTTTACACAGAAATTTATAGTCTGCCCTTGATTTTAATGACGAAGGTTCTCATAACACATGCACTGTTTGTTTAGTTATCCCTGTACAATACATAAAATCCTAGCTCATCCCTAAGAAGGGAGATTATTTCTCCACTGCAGTATTAATGACAAATTTTAAAAATGCCAGCAGAATACTGCCACACTAGTGGCCATGTGAATTATTCTGCTAACTTTCTTGATGGGATAAATTAAGCCAAGCAGATCCCTGGACTAAGACTTCCTCACCCACCCAGAGGCCTTCCTTCAGTTAAGCAGATAGAAGGAATGCACCTTGGTGACTTGGCAGAATTCTGCTGTCATACACCTGAAGAGCTACCAAACAGCTTTTTTTTATTCACTTAAATGGGGCCATGCAGGAGAGAATCCAGGACTACATACATAGCCATTTCTGATACTTGGAGAGAAGGGAACAAAGACGAACTGTGAAAATACTATGACAATCCTTCCTGAGTGATCCTCTGACCCTTTCTGACACAAAATTCACACATTCAGATCCTGGCCATAAACTCTGGAAACCAATGGCATGGCTGTGCTGCCTCAGTCCCTACAGGTAGGTGGGAAGTGCCCCACCACTATCTCCATCTTTCCTCCAGAGCCAGATTCTCATGTGTTTTGGAAATCTCACAGAAAAAAGGACAAGATGGAGAAAATGTGTAGCTCTGCACTGCTACCCTGCACCTTGCAGTACAGCTCTGCTTTCTGCCACGACAGCCATCTCTCATTTAACAGGAAATTAGTTTGGCTGGGAAAATTAGCACCTTCAAAGTCCTAGAAGGAAATCCAAGGCATGAGGGCTCACAGGAATTGTGCTTCTCCTGCCGTCCCTCATCTCAGCCTATTTACCTGAGCTTCTTTCACATGCATGCCTCTTTTGCCTTCTTCAACTTTTAGTAATAAGCAAACCCAAATCAGTAAACCAGAATATGATGATGGAGAGATAATGAGCTCCAGAATTTCCTTTTTCAAGGAGCCAAAATTCCTGGTCTCACCCTTCCGGTGGCAAATGAGATTCTTGCTGGAGGACGTCCTGCCTCAAATCAGGTAGGTTTCTTTGAGGTTTCACCCCTTGACTCCCTTCCAAACGGAATCAAATTTCAAGACAAGCTACACTAGACAAAAAACTCTGACATGCTTCCATGATTTAAGTTCAGCAGTTCTTCTCCTCCCTATTTTCTCTTGGCTGGGTTTTCACATATAGCCAAGAGGAAAAACCCTGTGCATCATCAACAACAGAGAAGCCAGGAGAGGATATATGCCTGCCACAGGTATGTGTTATTCTGCAAGCTTTTTCACAGAACACCAGTATTTGTTATCACTAACAACTTTCTCCCCTTCACATTTGTATGAAAAAAAACCCCAAAAGGCAGCAAACAACCATACACTGAACAAGGGAAGTACAACATGCACATCAGAGAAAGCGTGTCTTACAACTTCAGATGTCCTACGACTCTTTGAAAGCTCTTCGAAAAATACCTGAAGAAACCTGTCTTCAGGGTAAGCAGCCTTCAGCAAAAGCACTTTCACTTTTTCCAAAATCCCCCATGTCATCCTGACATAATAGGAAATGATCAGATAATAAAATTAATGCTGTAGCATATAAGAGAGTGAACAAAAACACCACCACTTTCTACTAAGCAGAAGAACATTCTCACAAAGAAAGAGACAGCACACAGAAAACCTGACTTTACATAATGACTTGGATATGCAAAGAATTTCAAAAGGACTAAAAAATTTGGCATAGCCATGATATGCTCAACACCAACTCATACAAAAGTTTATCTAAAACCAGTAAAAATCAATGGCAGATTTTCCATCAACTCTGACAGACTTTGGTTTAAGCCCTTTCAGCTCTGAAAATCAGAGTCCACACAGTTAAAAGCAGATGAAAACCACAGCTAAATCCTGCCTTTTCCAACATGGAGCCATAAGACGTTTGAATTTCCATCCAGCAGCAGCGCCCTCAGTTTCACAACTGGTACGTCAGGACTAGATTATTCCATCATTAGCAAGTAACAATGGAACACACCAGCTCATCCAAAGGTCACCAATTCAAATAAACTGGAAGAAGGCTGAGACTAATTTAAGGGTCCTGGGACTAATATGAAGGGTGATTTCATGCCAGTTAGTAGAAAAGAGAAAAAAGCCTTGTGAGGAAGGAAGTAGGCACACACAGTTTCAAAAAAACTTTTGTTTTTATTGTGTCTTAAACAGCTGTTCATGAGAAAGTGAAGGTCTATACTTTCCATTGGTTTACTCCAGCTTCTTCTCTTTAAAAAAGGCTATACATTCATATAGCTGTATTATTTAGAGTTCAAAGTAAGGGAGAGAATTCAAGCCTCTCTGTGAGGCAATACAACTAACCAATGCAACTGCATTGATTATGGCAAAGTCTCCTGAAAATTACCTTGTTATTACGGAAATTTCTTATAAAAGACCAAACTCTCTGCTCTGTTGTTTTGGTTTTTCTTCTCAAATGTGTATTCAGAAGGGAAAACAGGAAGCAGAAAATCTAGCAAATTGTCTCAACATACAAGTAGTACTGAACTGCAAAAGGAAAACAAACTACTTTTTATAAAAATATCCAGTCTATCAATTATGCAAACGTATATTTACAACAGACTAAGTTTTATAAATAAACGCTAAATATGTTACTATAACTAGCAGATGGCTCAGTTCGAATGTATGAATTTTGTGTTAAGTTAAAATACTAAAGGGAACAGGGCTTATACTGTAGAAAAAAAACCGTCCCGTTTGCCTTCCTCGTAAGACCTGGTATTTATTACAGTATTTTTAACCTGTGTTTCCCTTTCCTCCATCCGGATCACAGGAGGGTAAACAAGGTTTCTGGGGACCAGGGGCTATGGGACTCCTACCACTCACCAGAACAGGTGCGATCCTTCCTTCCTACCGGCAACTGGCTTCATGGGGCTGACAATTTTCCCTTTTTCATTTTATTCGTACGCTGCCTGATCAATCCACCCACTACAGCTTCCAAGCTTTCCTCGTCTATATTTAGTTAACAATTAACACATCTGGCTTTTTAACTTCTCGGATTTCTGTTGTTGTTGTCGCCGCCGCTTTAGAAAGTCAAATAGAAAACTTCAATGGATAAACTCTTAACGGGGAAATACCACCTATGCTGCAAACATAAATAAATCAGGAAGCGCCGGCAGCCGCGCACGCCACCGCTCCCCCCGCCCGGCCCCGCCGCCC
>VYZQ01066524.1:17299-63372 GCA_013400655.1 Mystacornis crossleyi
TCTTTTCATTATTTTTAAAATAAGAAATCCATTCTCCTTGGTAGATACTTTCTTTTGCTTACCTGGCTCGGGGATGGTGACTCAACTACTTCACTGGGAAGCCTGTTTCAGTGCTTGACAAAAACAACTTTTTTTTTCTTTAGTTGATTCAATGTTTCATGTTAATCAGGCTTAACCTTATTTGCACATACAACGGGATGACACCAAAGAAGGGCATAAAGCTGAGTATTGCTAGGTTAGTAACCTGGAACAAGTTGCCCAGAGAAGTTGTGGATGCCCCCCCCGCCCCTCGGAGGTGTTCGAAGCCAGACTGGATGTGGCTCTGAGCAACGTGGTCTAGTGGAAGGTGTCCCTGCCCACGGTAAAGGGGTTGGAACTAGATGATCTTTGGGTCCCTTCCAACCTAAACCGTTCTGTGATTCTAAGTAATTATTTTAAATCGTGCTGACACATAGGGGACCTTCACGTTCAGGAGCATGTAAAAATGAAGAAATGCTCCAAGATTTTATGATGAAAAGAGGGACACCAGGCTGTGCCCACCTTGTCACCAGCTCCTGACTGCTGTTACCTGTGTATTGTGCATTTATGCCTGTTCTGTCCTTCCCTGGAAGTGCAAGCACTGCAGCTCATTAGCAAAGCTGTTGGGGAAACCAGTGCTGCATCACTTGGACTTACTGCAAGAGCCAAGATGGTGAGGGTCTCCAAACTGAGTGTTTTTTTCCATAATCTAACCTTCCGCTGTAATTTAGGCTGCTCTGGATTAGCCTAGAGAGCCTCATTCATGTGATGATAGATGTGTTCTGTGCCTTCTGTGTCCATCTGTGTTGTCTGTTGAACCAAGAGCTCTTCCTATCTTACAAGAAAAACAAGGGGACAGGTGAGTCAAAATTTTTTGGTGGTCTGAGTAGGACCGTCCTTCACTTTTCTTTAAGTGAAGAGCCCTAGAATATTATTCCAGCATATACTCTAATACCAGAATTAACAGGTTGCTTTTGTTTTGGTTTGGGTTTTTTTTTTTTGTTTTTTTTTTGTTTTTTTTTTTACTAGTAATTTCCTTGTTGAGTTTTTTGTCCTGCTTCTGTAAGTGTCTGTTATCATAGCAAAGACCATTTAGATGCCACACACTTGCACACAGGACTTGACTGGAGAGGTACATCTGCAGAGGGAAGGCAGGGAAGGAACAGAGAGGCACAACCTCTGGCACTGCTGGATGTGAAAAATGCATTTGACTGCATGAAGTCATGGGCAAATCAGATCCTTTGCTCTCATTTTCATATCTTGACAGCAGAGGCAATATAACTCGTCCATGGATTTGTTGGACACTGATTAATTCCTGTTTAAGAAAGTCACATGCTTCAGCTTCCCTCAGCAGTGAATTTTGATGATATATTCAAGCCTTCTGTAGTTAATTTTTCAAAATCTGAAGCTGTCTGCCTTATTATTTTAGTTTGAATTTTGTCATTAATCTCAGTTCTCCTCTGTTTTAAATAGGGACAGATTGGTGCCACCTCTTTCTCATCTACTTATTCATCCCACGCGTTTGGAGAGCTGCTGCTCCCTGCAGAGAGAAGTCACTAAAGCTGAACTTTCATCTGAACTCTCTCAAAGCTCTTCACCGAGGAGCCCCCTGCCTTGCCACGGGGTGTTGTCTTACCTCCTGTGGTCCCTCTACCATTTCTCAGCTGCTTGTTCAGAGAAGGACTCAATGCCAATCTGCTATTTTTTCCTTATGGCAAGGAAAGATCTTGAACTAATTCCATGTGGCTTTTTATAGAGCTAAGATTGTGATGGTCTTAATGTGCTGAACTGGAAGTTTAGCAGCAGGGGCTGCCCTAACTCGATCTGTTTGGGGCTGGTTACTATATACACAAACAAAGGACCAGCTGAAGCTGACTCTGCCAAGGATGAGCACCCCACTCTCAGGGCTACAGGCTTTGGTTGACTACAGTAACCACCATTAACACTGACAGAGCTATAATTTAACAGCTTACTTTTTTGTTTTTGTTGGGTTGTTTGATTTTTTGTTTTGTTGGGTTTTGGTTCGTTTTGGTTTACTTGTGGGATATATAGTTATGCCCTGTTGTAATAATATTTGCCAAGCAATAAATTTTTCAAGTTATTATTCAGGTAAAGCTGCTGAAGCCAATGAGGGTTTTTTCGTAATGAGGGTTGATTAAATGGCCGAATAGCAAGAATGAAGGTTCTGATTAATGGTATCCCACTGAAGTGTCTCCTTACTTCTCTTCCCCTTGTGAGAAATGTGCTGTTTCTCTAGAAGGAAAATAAAAGCGTGTTTTAAGTAATTTCAAATGAATGAGTAGTGAGTAGCTTAAGCAATATTATAACGAAGCAATTTGTTTGCAGCAGGAATAAATACACAGAAATCAGACTTTGCAGACTAATACTAGAAATATTTTTTAAAAATTAGATGGAAGAGTCTCTGTTGAGTTAGAATCCTGGAATCATTAAGGCTGGAAAGGACCTCTAAGATCGAGCCCAACTGTTAACCCAGCACTGCCAAGCCCACCATTAATCCCTGTGATTTTTAACAAACCTGGATTTGTATGAGCTTCAAGATACAAATACAAAGTCTGTTTCCTTAGCTACTGTATGTGCAAATCAAAAAATCTAATGCAAATCAAGGCAGGTCTGTGCCTAAATTAGTCCTCAGACTCTTGATGACATTATTGAAACCATAGTGGAAATATCAGATGGTTACCATAAGGTAAATTTCTATGTCACTGGACACAGTGGGCTTTTTTGCCTTGGACTGCAAAAAATATATTTCATATTTTTTCTCAAGTTTATCTTTAAGATGGCTCTTCTACATTTGGCATTGTGATTTTTTTAGAAGTTTTTTTCTTGCCTCTCCTTTTTTCCATTTATAAAATGAGTTTGGGTACAAAAGTGGTAGTTTTGAAACCTCCAGTTTCACTCAGATTTAATCAAGATCTGTGTGTTTCAGAGTGTCATATGTCTGAAAGCTCAGCAGGTTTGTCCAAGCAAGAACTGCAGAATTTAATCCTGAGTCACAAATAATATTTATTTTTAAAAAATCTAATGAGCTCCAGTGTCTATCATCACATCTTTTGAACTGCTGGCCAGAGCTACAAATAGGCTATAAATTCAGTAGAGCCTTATCTTCTGTGTCTTGCTGTGCACCTGCTTCACAGGCAAACCTGTGCTGTCCATCTCTTAGGCAGGAATAGGATGCTGATTTGGCTCTACAGAAGTTAAAAAGGATTGTAATCTGGATGTTTAACAAACATCTTCAGTCAGTAATGATCATTAACTCCTTCCTAGCTCAACAAAGAGGGTACTGCTGGCAATGTATGCATCATGATTTTTTTAGGACATCAAAATTATTTCCTGGTTTTAGTTTGCAGAAGCACATATTAGAGATATAAATCAAAGTCTGACTGTTTGAAGGGAGAGATTTGGCTTTTTTATTTTATCAGAAAGACAGCTGAATCTTAGCTTATTTCCTCAGCTCACCTACTTTACTGGTGTGTTTTGTGAAGGTGGGAGGCCAGAAGGCCCAGGAAGTCAGTGCCAGGGAGGAAGTCGGCCTTGGCAAACCTGTTGTTGTGCTGCTGCCTCCATGGCTGTGCAGCGTGCCTGTAGTATGTTAGGAATGGCCCAGAAAAAGCAGAATTACGTTATCTGGAAAGTACCAGTAATACTTAAAGCTATGAAAGATTTGTCTGGCAGCTTTCGTAAGGCTATTCAGAAAAGATATTTTGGGATAGCTATTAAATCAAGGTTAAAATGATTCCCTGCCAGCACCACAAAAAAGATGAGGGGTTACTTTATGCATTTCACATCAGTGATGGGCCCCACAAATACTTTGTTGGCCTCCTGCCCTCCCAGGACGTGGTTCCAGACCTCCATTTTCAAGCCCACTGGTCAAAACCACATTTGTTTTAAAAGCTCTTTAAGGACTGCAATTGCAGCATTGCAGCACAGACAGAAGCTCAGAGGAGGGGTGGCTGTGCAGTGTAGGGATTATCTTCAAGTGAAATGTATGCCATGAGAAACAATATCGTGCCACAGAGCACAGGCTAATCCAGTGCTACAGCAGTAGCAATCCTGGACAATTACACTTGGTGTTCCAAACCTGGTTTTGTGTCCCTTGATCATCCTCTTCTCCATCCCAGAGCTCCAGCCTTCCTGCCTGCAAGCTCGCTGTCACTGGCAGGTGCTCTGCCTTTCTGCTCCTGTGTCCTTGGGTGGTAGGGAGTGATGCTGACACCTGTCTGAGTGTTTTGTGACCTGCTCTGGTGTCACTGCTCGGCGTGAAGCCTCTCTGCAGGGAGATTATTAGTCACGTATCTCCAAACTGTGCTGTTGTGTGGATACTTTTATGTTGTTTCTCTTTCTGGTCAAACAGTGAAATGTACTGCTAAGACTGCGAGGAGCTCTCTCCAGCTGTTTCAAATAGAAATAGCTATTATGTATGTTATGCAGTAAATGGCATGTTAGGCAGTTAACCATGCATGAGTTATGAAATTCAATTAGAAGAATAATAGTCTTACTTTGGTGTTAATTATCGCTTCTGCGATGCAGCTCTTCTAAAGAATGTTGTTAGTGGTAGTGCCATGTGAGCTGCCAAAGCTCCTCTGCTGATGATGTGGCTTCCCCCCGCACGTGTTTTGGGAGAGAGAGAGCAGCCCGGGGTGCCTCCCCATTGCTGATGGATGTGATTCTCTCCCAGCTGTTGGTCCTCCTGCTGTGCACTCACAGAGGTATCTATTGCAAAGGCACTCGTGATGGGGCTTTTCAGTCCTTGCTGACCAGATTCTGCAATGTCACGCAGACACTGGGGAGGATGTGAGAGCACAGTAATGTGCTCTCAAATAACAAGCTTGCCCAAACCTTTTTAAGTTTGGGTGTCATCTTTGCTCTCCTGTATCACTCCTGTGCTTCTGTCAAACTGACAATGGAAACCTTTCAGCACCTCGGCAAGGAGGTTTCATTTATCCCCGTTACTCCTCCCCTGGCGTGAAACAGCAACATGGCATTACGGGTTTATTGGAAGGGAGTTTATTATCCTTAAACTTTATCACTGAGTTAAAACAAGAGATGGGAACTTCATGAAATGCTGTCTCACAACTGAAAGACATGCTCACCAGCAGGAGTACACAGAGACTACTCTGTATGTCCATCCAGTGAATCTCTTTGCAAAGTCAGAGAAGACACTGTAAACAATTAAATATGTCAAGACCTTCACTCTCTCCTCCTTAGCCTGGGATTGATCCCCAATAATTTCTTTAGTTAACTGTCCCTCCTGTCACAGCTCCACTACAGGCCAAGATTTCTCTTGTTATCCCTACCAGTTTACTACAGTGCACAGAGGCTAATGTTTGTTCTCATCCAAAGAGGCTGTCAGACAAAGCCTGTGTATTCCAAGGATGAATTTTATCTGAATTATTCAGACTCTCAGTACACATCCTGCCACTCTGCAATGTCTATGCTGATGCCAAAAAAAGAATTTCAAACTACCGAATATTGAAATAAAATTCACAAATCTCTCCTAAGGACTAAGTTGGCAGGAAAAAAATACAATAATCTGATAGCATGGCTCTAATTAATAAAAAAGTTCTGGGGGATCTTTGAGGGTGCTGTTAGTGTCAGAGGGCACAGCTCATATTGCTTGGACAGAACCACCAGGTCAGAAAACTGTAGGATAAAAATTGGAATCTCAGCATCAGCCTCCAATATGCTTTTTGAACTGGAAAATGGAACACAGTGCAAAATAAGCATGGAGTGAATCAGTGCTGCCTGTGTGAGCCAGGGGTGAACCCACAGCAGACATGATAAAAGTCTTGCGAGTAATATCAGCGCAGACCTTGGCTCTCCCCTCCCAGGGACATCAGAGTGCTCCTGGCAGTAACTGTACTGACAGCATTCTCCCAGCCACTTAAGGACATGGATGGCTTCAATACAGGTGCCTGAAGCCCACTGAGACACCTCAGCACGTCTGCAATAACTGCATGGGTTTGACAGAGAAGACACGGCACTGCTGGGAGACCCTCAGCCTCCTGCAGCAGCAGCCACAAGTCCAGGTGGAGTACCCGTATTTAGGCCACTTAATCCTGCTGGGACAAGAGATTCAATACAAGGAGAGAACATCTGAATTCAGGCATCAGTGTGGGAGTTCAGTTCACTCCAGTCCATGGAGATATATTCTGTATAATTGATGAATCTGGAAACAATTAATCTCTCTAAAACCAGGATTTGGTAGCCTAAAAGCAAGTGTCTAAAGCTATTTTGGGTGTTGTGGAGTATCCCCATTGGCATCCAGTTGCTTCACCAAAAGGAATGTGGGGTTTCTCCATCTTGCATCATGTCTACCAACCCTGTGCAGATGTCATCTGCCCTGGAGTATCAAACGGCAGGAGGAGACAACATTAAAGAACTGAAGCCCATCTGTGCTGGTAGGGCATCTGATTCATCCTCCAGGCTCCCTTGACTGCATCAAACAGATCTTGGCTGATTAAAGAAGGAGCCAAGACACTAAATTTTAAGATAAGATATAAAGCTGACTCCCCAAAATAAAGTCATCTCATTGGAAAAATAACAAGACTTGGGAACTGAAAGCCCCTTTTAACCCACAACTAGATGATTTATGGGTGCAACTGTCTCTATTCCATTCTTCTCTTACCTCCCCAAATGGCAATCCAGTTTACAGGGTGATGATTATTCTTAAGTCAGTTTTTCAGAGTCCCTCTTATTGTAACTGCACCCCTGGTGTGAAAGAGACTTCTGAAGCCCCTGTCACCTAGACAAGGATGCCACAAATGTGTTCAATGAGGGATTCAGAAGCAAAGTATGACAGGAGGCAAGAAGTAAACTTAATTTTAAGTCTTCCCCTTGCAAGGTGAAAGAGATGGAAATGTGTCTCTTTGGGAAATTCACCGGTCCTTGTGCTCAGACAAAAACATTTGGATTTGACTAATTACATCTATGGCCAGCATCTGATGAGATGGAAATTTTACCGTGAAAATGGAGCTACAGGGGAGATTAAGCCAGAGACAAACAACAGCTTATGGTGGGAGTTCAAAAGATAGGCATTTTGGACTTAGCTGTCCAAGAGGTTTATGATTGCCATTTATGACCTAGACTTTTTTTTCTGTGTCAACACTTGAGAGAAGTAATAGGTAAAACGGGACAGAAAGTATGTCCTCTAATCAGTAAGTTGAAAAGCACTCTCTTTCTAAAAGGAAAACATGAACCGAGGCAGTTATACATTCTCTTTCCCCCTGTCTTCTTTTCTTGGGGGTGATACCTAAGTAAAGTTAGAAAGGTTTAACAGCTACAGAAGAATCTGAATAATTAAGATTTGTTTTAATTTTGGCTACTAACTAGTAGCTGTACTTGTCATCCATCTACTAGTCTAACCATCATGTAGTGTAATTTCCTAGAAATTTCAGAAAATTGGGTTGCAATTGCTTGTGGAAAGCCATTCTTCCAGCCCAAGGAAGGAGAAACTACACCTCAGCCATTCCTGGCAGACATTTGTCTAACCCGCTTTTCAGAACCAGCCAAGAGGTGCAGTCTTCATTCAGCTGAGGTGTGTGAGGAGCAGAGGGTCACAGGGGCTGGGTGCAAGGGTGAAAGCAGGTTTGCACAGTTTGCTTTTGTGCAGCCTCTGGTTGAAGCTGCAAGTCAGATGATTGCAAAGCTGTAGCACAAACATTAGGGACACTCCAAATCCCATTAAACCCAGTAAGATTAAATTGAAAAATATATGCAAGCGCACTGTTGAATGACAACCACAAATGTGTTTGAGCATGAGGTGGCATTACTTGACACCTTTCCGTATCCTTCGTGCCTCACTGGACTCAGACTTACATGGCAAGAAGTTGCTCCAACTCCTTATGAGCCAGCAAGTTCCACACTTGAGTGTCCTCTGAGTTAAACTGTGCTTCTTAGCAAGATTAAAGGGCAAATGCTCATTTAAAGAGAAAAAATAGCATAGGTAGGCAGACACCCTCCTCCCACTCCCACGACATTTCAAAACATTTGTAAACTGAAAGGTGTGAGTGTGTGACTCACTTGTTGGGCACAGCTATTGCAGCTATCTATGCTGAAGGAGGACCACATGGAAGAGAACTGCTTTGGCATGTGGTTTTTTCCAAACTATATCACTGTGAAGACCGGACAAGAATGTACTTACTCCTCAAAACTGGAATGAGAGCCTGCAAACAGAGCTATATCCAGCAAAGTTTTATAGACTCAGAATTATCTCCAGCATCTGTGCAGGAAACATGAGAAAGGACATTCATGCAGTGATTTAAGATGTTGCTAATGAGGATAAGGTTGCCTCTACCAACTCTTGTCAGCTTCCCCATGCAGATTCAAGCTATTCCATCATTTCAAGCCCTTCTCTTGAACACCAAACTGCTATGGGCTCTCTTCTAAAGGGCTACACCCAAACGGGTCTCATGAGCTCTGATACACCTGTACAAGCAGGAAGATTTGTCTAAGAGCATTCTCTGTGGACACTCTTCTTCTTCAGAAAGCCATGTCACTGGTTTGTGTGTGGTCTGACTAGAAAAACATTTCTCTGATGCTTGGCTGATGGGAGAATTCAGGACCAGATAGTCATTGCCTTTGTTTTTGGTGACAAAATCTATCTTCCTAAGAGCAATGCTGCTGGCATGACTATCTTGAGCCTTGTAGCACAGCTCCTTCAAGTCAGCTGCTACCTAGGACCAGGACAGCAATAGCCAAAGCAGTATAAAATCCCTTTAAAAGAATAGCATTTCCAATTTTTTAAATGATTATTTTTTATAACAAAACAAATATAGCCTCAGTTGAAGGAGACAATTTCTACAAATGTGCTTCTTATCTTGCAGTGTTTTAAAGGTTTTCTTCTGCACTTCTAGCTTAGCATTTGGCTATGCTGCTCTGCATAGAAGAAGCTTCTTTAATAAGGAACTTTGATTTGTTGGTTCTAAAGTACAGCTCCGAAAACACCAAAATTATTATCTGCTACTTTAGAATAATGTAATAAACAACAGAGGCAAAACCTGCATACAGCTAAGCTTGTGGTGTGTAATATTTATCTTTTTATTTAAATTCAGCAGTGAGTAATAGCGCCGTATTACTTAGGAGAATGCCTTGCCAGTGTTTGCTAATCACTCTTCCTAAATGTAACAGACATCCATGGTCCAACAGATATGTATGTTCCAACAAATTGTAAGTCAATCTTCAGGTTCACTGAAAGGCAATATCCTGAAAGAAAAATGACTTTGGCAGTTTGTGATCAGCAACTTGAGTTACAGTCTTGGTACTCTCAGCATCACACTGTTTCATTTAAGAAACATGACCACATATTTTTAAAGTGAGGACTGGTTTTTTATTTCACTGCAGAAGCCAAATTAAAAATCATAAAGATAGCAAGAGAGCAACAGCCTGCCTCATCCAGAGGAGGAAAAATCAGTAAGTAGCTGTTAAGTGTAAGAAGGAAATAATTATATATAAGATATGTATAATGGTTTATATAATATATATAATACCACTTGTAGCATCGGGCTGATGGTTGTTTAATACAAGACTTCTGTACTTATTCCATTGCTCTGTTCTCCGGATACAAATGTGGTAATTAATTTTTTCCACTGTGAGTACCAATTTATCAGAAACATTGAAATGCCTGGCTTTCCCTGTCACTGGAAACATCCCTTCCCTATACTTAGGGCTCTGAAGCACTGCTGAAAGGTGGGACAGAAGTGAAGCAAAGGCCAGGGGCTGTCTCCCCTGGTGACAGGAAGGAAGAGGTGGTGGTCCTGCAGGCTCTGCCCTTGCTGCCAGAGCTGGATTGGCTGAGCACCTGGAGTTAGCCCAAACAGTGCCCAGCATGAGCAGGGAGAACCTGCTCCAGTTTTTGTTCCAGGGGAACAATGACAGTGGTTGAACACAAAACAATAGGCCTTTTGGCAGAACCAAAAAAACGCAGGAAAAAGCATTTAGGAAATCCTTCATCCCTCACCCCTCAGCAGACAAGTCAGGGCTGGGTTGGAGCCAGCTAAGACTCACCTCATGGAGCGTGCCAGGCGAGAGCACAGAAAGGAGAGATGAGCTTTCCTCATCCCAGTCTCCCACCATGGCACCCAGAGCCAGACAGGATATTTCTGACCTGCTGTCTTCAGGGACTAATTAGCTCAGGCTTAGTTTCAAATGAGCCATGAGACCCTCTTGAGTCAAGCATCAAAATTCCAATCACTCGATCCTAGGTCTGACCTACTCAGCTCCCTGTGAGGCAGGAGGGGACAGCCTAAATGGGCACCTGGGATGGTTCCCACCGGCTCAAGGGTTTTTCCACAACGGGGAGCCATCAGCAATCCAGGTCTTGGGGAGCTTGGCAGAATAGCACCCACCTGTTCACCCACCTCCACATCAAAAAGTGGATGCCCTTGGTGTTCCCACCACTGCAAGCAGGAATTTTGTTCCCCACGGCTGTGCCTGCCTCCCCAACCAACTCCCAGCCTTTAGGTGGCCCTGGCACTCAGTGGCTGTGACATCACTGAGCTTGGTCACCCTCTCCCACCGGAGAGGGGACTTCTCCTCTTGGAGAGGGTCTGTGTGTGCCATAGTGGCTGACCAGTACCCAAGTAAGGGCAAGGAAACAGGGGCACTGTCTGGTGGGAAGCAGTGGGAAGAGGAAGTGAAGAAGGAAGATGAGCCACATTCTCATTTCCAGTCACCATTCTGTGCTGGCACAGAGGCTCCTGCCCTACCAATAGTCCTGCAGCTGCCTCATTTAAATCAATCAGTGGAGTATTCACACACCGGGAATGAAGCCTGTGGCTTGAGGGCTTTTCCTGTGCAGGAGTGCTGCAGCCCCTTTGCCAGCCAGATGCAGCACACAGATGCAGCACATTTGCATTGCACATCGACAGCAATAGAGATGTTGAGAAGTCACCTCCCTTGTCCATTTCTTCCCCATCCTCCCTCTTACTCTGTTGTATTTCCAGGACACTCGCCTCATTTCTTGGCTAGAAAAGTCCACTGGCACAGTTTTACATGAGCAAAGACTCCTTTCACAGGAACAGCAGCTTTTCTAATCTTATCCTCTCCCTGCTTTAAAGGCCTGCATTTAGACCTCCGGCCAGGTGCCTAATCATTTGCCATGTCTATTATGGCATTTCTAGTGCAAGAGGACAGTGACTAAGTCAGGCTGCCTTTGCTGCTGGACTGCTGGACCAGTCATACCACCTCACCCAGGTGGCTTGAAACTCCAGGCATCTGGACTACTGGTTCTCTATGGAAAGAGAACTGTAATTTCCTGATGGAAAGCCACGACCAAAACTTGTCAAAATGTAATTTAAAAAAACCTAAAAGGGCACTACTTATTGTACCTACAATGCAACCTGGCCTCAGCAGACCAGAGACTCTGGCCCTCCCAAGCCTGCTGAATTGGTACCTCAGCAATTGCATTATTCATTTTCACTTTCTACTGTCAATGACTTCTTACTGGATCACATAGAGTTGAGTTTTCCTGAGTGGGGACCATGTTTTTCTGCCTGTAAAGCACTTAGCATAGCAAGCTTGCCACAGCCAAGTGTCCTTTCATCCCATGGAGCTGTCACATCTAGACAGGGATTTCCTCCTTCAAACACAGGCAAGGAGCGTAGGGAAGCTATGAATCCTTTGAATTACAGACTTTAATATACACATGTTGTTATCACCTCTGATTCAAAGCCTCCTGGGTAATGGGACACGTCTGTGCTGGAATGGAAAGAGAGTCCTGTTAGAATAAAGCTCACTATACGAACTAAGCCACCTAATTCCATTATTTTATTTCATCAAGCCAGCACCCCAAGTTCTAATTCGACAAAGGTCACAGTGGCCCATGACTCAAGCACAGGCAGCCATAATCATCAAGTAATGCACGGCATGTTCAAGTTATGAATGTGCCTATGAGCTTGTGTTTGACCTTGGCCCCAGAAGTGAGGGCTGGTGGAGCTGATGTGGTTGGAGCTGATGTGGGTGTAAGTAGATCCTTCTTCAGTTAAATATGGCCTGGAAAGCAGCTGTTTAATAAACTGCAGATGCATTTAAGTGTCTTCACATTTAAGTTTATTTCTGATTTTAAAAGAACCTGTATGTGTTTTATTTCTATCACAGGGTGTAACTCTTCCCAAGTAACTTCTTGCATCCTGGAGCTTCCCAACCTCCCTCAGCAACTTTTCCTAAAATCTTTTGACTTTGCTGTACAGAAGGATCCTGAAAGTGTTGGGAATAACATGTTTCCTTCTCTCAGTGCACTTAAGAGGCATAACTCACATGGAATAGCCTCACTGTCCCATTCAGTGACTGTTCATACACCTAAGAGAAAACAAGTTTAGGTTGAAATACATATATCCATATGTGTACATGGGCTCCACACACACATTTCTTTAAAAAGGGCTTCACAGAGTCTTTGACACACATGAAGAAACAACATGAAACTGTGTCAGGACAGGTTTAGGTTGAACATTAGGAAAAGGTTCTTCATGGCACCAAGCCTGCCAGGGTTCAAGAAGCGTTTGGACAATGCTCTCAGGCACATTGTCCTGTGCACGGCCAGCAGCTGAAATTCAATGACCCTTGCAGGTCCCTTCCAGATCAGGATATTTTATGATTCTATGATTTTTAAAAATGTGCAGCGAGCTTTTGAACCCAGGTGAACATATCTCACTTCAAGCACACCCAGACATCCATATCTTTTCACTGTGATGTTGCATCCCTGTGGTACCAGGAAATACATTGAAGCTAGACACAGCCAGGCGCACTCCTGATCCTGCTCCCCCCACCTCTGAGGAAAGAGGGAATACCCTGGCATGGGCCTCCCCTGGGAAACTGAAACCTGAAGTCAGAAGCACTTTGCAGCCCTGTCACGAGCTCAACGACCGACCTGCCAGGAGAGTGCCAGAGGGTTGCCTTTGATATCTGTCAAGAGTGTCAAAGGTGTTAATATCCAATTATAGCAAAAAATGGGCTTTGAAGCCAAGGAAAAACTAATGCTGCCTTTCTATAAGCTGGGAAGTCTTTGTTCCTGGGAGAGATGTTTTTTTGTTTATCAACTATGAAATACATAAAATCACTGTGAGATGTTTTTTCATTAAATTGAGAATGAGGGCTTTTTTTAATGCATTGCTATTCTTCCAAAGTAAAAGAGACATTATACACAGAAAGATTTGCTAATAAATGAGCAGGGAAATTAAACTCTCTAGCACTGTCACAGACTAAAGTTATCTTGATCAGTATCTACCACCTCACTAAGTTTCAGAAACACAGTTTACCTTTCTCCATTTTTATTCCATTTTACACATCCACTGGCATGGTTTTTTATGCTTGCTTTTTTCAGTCTGTGGCAAGCTGCTGAGTGAGTTAAAAAGGCTGACGCATAGAATGGCACTGGGCATTACCCTCTGCACCTCAGTATATAGGATCACCCTGCCTCTGCAGGGATTAGATTACTGCTGAGTGAGAAGGCCTGCACGGTCAAAAATACCCTGGGAACAGTCCACTTCCTGACATCCCATAATAAGCAGCAACAAAAGAAAATCTGCCATGTGTACCTGTGGACAGTGCATTTCTCTTCGCTCTCTCGCACAGGTTTGGGGTGTCCCTGCCTCAGCAAGCTGGGGTGCTTTCACTCACCCAGGAGGAACTGGGAGATGCTCTGCCTTGAGATGTGATCCCCAAGGGTGATGGAGGCTGTGCTGTCCCTCTGCAGTGACAGCAATGAGAGGGCAAAGGGCCACCTACAGGGTCAGGCTGCTCCTACTGATCCCCCTTTCTCTTATCACCCCTTGGGAACCTGATGGAGGAAACAGTGGTCAGGACACTAACTTCATAGGGGCAAAACAGGAAATAATTTTCTCTATCTTTTTTGCCCATTCAGTTCCCTGAATGCAACAAGACCTTCTACAAGAGCATTGTAAACCAGCTCACTGAAAGAATACAGGAGGGAGTGTAAGAGGACTGAGCCAGCACCGATGGGGGAAGGAACAAAGTTGAAGGCAGTAGAACCTCATTTGTCCACCGTCCAATGGAACATGGACATCTTGTCTCATGGCAAGGGCTGGACCACATGCTTGTGACTTCTGGCAGTCAGAAGGAAATGAAAAATAGATGAACCATCAAAGACTTGCCTCAGCAGCAGGAGTTCAGCGCCGCTCACAGAACCTCTGAGAACTCACTGCCAGGCCCCAGGAGAGTGGAGGCAGAATGTCCTTCTTCTCCAGCGACTGAAACAAAGGTGAAGCCCAGCCATCATCTCTTCCTCCACAGCCCATCACAGAGGCCTCAGCATGCTGGGGCGGCCTCCTGACACCAAGAGGTTTGTCACCTCTCCTGGCTGACTGGTAATGGCACTCAGGCCGATGAGGACAAGATGGCAGTGCCCACTTGCCCAGAAAATGAGAGTCCATCCCAGGGTGAGGTAAGATCCAGTCAGAATTTGTCAAGTACCTCTCTGCTGCCTAGAGGCAGCAACCTAGCCACGACGGAGGTCACCTCATGCTTTTGGCAATCTCCCACAGCTGTTCCCAGCACTGCTTTCCTTGCCCTTCCTGCACACACATGGAAATTTATTAATCATATCCTGGCATCATTTCAGATCCTGCTAGGCCAGTCAGCCTGAAATTACTGTTTGGAACACGGTGCCAGTAGGGTAGGAGGCTCCTCCAGAGCTACACATTGCAAGTCTTAGGGCAGAGGGCACTGAGAAGGGCTTTGTGCTACACTCAGGACACTTCTATCTCAAATACATCCTCAGACACAGTCTTGTATCAGCAGAGAGAACTCCCTGACTTGCGGACCTCTTGTTCACAGAACTGCCTCATGGGCAGCCCTACGTATTTCAAGCATGGCCCCCGAAACATCTCTGAAAAGTCACATTCCCTGCGGGACGTTGATCTTGCAGCATCTGCATGCTTAAAGCAAGGAGGGCACTGCTGTCGACGGGCATAGCCTTGCCCAGGAGCAGGCATTTTCCAAAGTTATCCATAAGCCCTGTGGGGCACATGGAGAGGTGCTGTCCTCACCTCCATAGCACTTTTGCCTAAGCTCCAGACCAGATGCCTTTCATAAAGGTGGTGTCCCTTGCACAAGACTTATTTATTTATATATTCCTGACTGATCGATCCCAAAGGATGTCACTCTGTAGGAGTTTCAGCCCTGTGGATGTGCCTTCCAGCTCATTCCCCTAAGCGCTAGGGACAAGCTTTCCCCAGGAGCCTGGGGTGCAGTCTGGGCTTCAAACCCTACCCCAGAAATGAACAAAGCAGCTCAAGCTGAGCTCCAATGCTGCAACATTTCAATGGTTTGATGTTACTGACCTAGCAGTGTTTTTCACAGGCTCATCTGAAATGAGGGCACTCCCCAGGCTGTTTACACAGTGCTGCTGCTCTTTTCCTTCTGATGGGCATTTTGATAGGGATTTCTGCCATTCAGAGAATATCTGGGGAAGAATTTTCTGAAGGGAGCAGCTGACTGGCAAGGGATCCAGCCGCCTTCAAAGCTGTCATGTGAGATTTTTCACAGGATGCCAGAGAGGGCATTGAAATCGTCAAGATCACAGGTTTTCCAGGCATGGATTCCTGGTCATCCTACCTCTAACTATTAACACAAGCATTACTTCACAGTGAATGAACTCTACCCACTCCTCTTGCAGAGATGTGGAAGGAGGCTCCTGCAGCGTTTAATACTATTTAACCTCTCAGACTGGGGCTTTAATGAGACCTAAATGGTGAGTTTGTGCTAGACTGTCCAGAGGAAAGTTTATTTCATCCTGCAGGGCATGAACTTGTAAGAATTCTGGTATAAGCTTAAAAAAAAAAAAAAAAGTTCTGTTTTGCATATGCATCAGCATACCTGCACATTTGTGTGCGTATTCCCATGTGCTGGTATTTGAAAACCCACCCCATTAAGTTTTTGGCCAAAGATTAAATGGTATAAATATAAACATGAGAAAGGATGCTTGTTTTGGGGTTTTTTCCTGCTGTATTTTATTGGCTGCAATAAGCACAACATTACCATTGCAAATGAAGAATGGCAAGTTCCACGACTTGCCCACCAATGAACATGGGTGAACATAGCCCACCAATGTGTATGCATTGCAAGTGTCCATTTGTGCCTGCTCTGCACAGAACAGAAAGCACTATGGATGATCCCTGTGGTCCCTTGAGGCTCAAGATGCTCTAGCCAGTCCTTGTGGCTTGGAAAATCTTTTTATCAACTGCCTGCAATTAGTTAAAAAGACCTGGTGTCACATCAGTGGTGCAGTAAATGTATATGTATCTTCCAAAGATGCAGTCTTATTTTCACAGCTGGTTAGGGACTGGAAGGAGTAGACTGGGAAATAGAAGAGCTTCTTTATTAATATTTCAGTCATTTTCTTCCCTCGATTTTTCTCAGCATTTCTCAACATCTGTAAGATGCAGAAGAAGGAATCCCACACTTAGGAATCCCACTCCTGCAGTTCTGGCTAAGAGAGGAGCTCAGTAGGCTCTGGGAAGACCATGTACTTCAGGATGTAGAGCCAGCAATAGGCCATCTGTGCGGATGAACTCCTGACTTTCGGCATGCGTTAGCTTTACCAATACAGCTACCACTGGGGTTGCTTCAGTGCTTCTGCTGAACCAATAACCCATGGAATGAGCAGGTATAGTGCAGGCCAAGTTACCTGCACTTAGCTTGGGAAACTGTCAGCACAAGTAGCACGTGACTAAACCTTCTTCAAGTTGATAAAAAAAAGCAACTGGCACTGGAGAATTCAAAACTCCTTAAAAAAGAAAAAAAGAAATAAATAAAGATAGTTGAGGTGAGTGTCCTTGGAAAGCTAAAGAAAAGGATGTAACAACTATAGGAGGCAAAACAACACTTGACATATTTGAGGTATTATCAACCCCATCAATAAACTAGGAAACTTGTGAATGGAGGTCAGAACAAGAATCCACAGGCACAGGAACTTAAAGGAGTAGATATTCATGAAACTATGAATTCTCTGCCTTCAGACTGTCCGGAATCTCAGGCTCTTGGCAAGGTCTGCAGGTGAAACCCCTTGGTCTCACACAGAGTTTATCTAGTAGAGCAGGCTGGCAGAAGAGACACTTTGCTGCTGATCATTTGATTGCCAACTACTCAGTTTCACTTCTTTGGTAGCAAACAATGTTGGGACATATTTAAGAGATGACAAGGTGACATTTCCGACTGCTCTGCTACTTCAAAACATGGAGATGGGTCTGCAACTGTCAAGGAACAGTAGAGTTGCAGAAACCAAACTCCTCTCTAGAGTGCTCCACTGAAACTAACTGGAAAGAGGACAGAGAGAGATCAGTCCAGGAAAGAGAAGAACTCAAAATGGCATGATGTATTCTCTAGCCTCTCCTTGAATGATTCAACTGGAAGTACCTGAGGGCCCTGCCTGGTCAAAAGTCAGCACACACTGCTCAGGCCAGGCCATTTGGGGTACCCACAATCTGTGCCAGTCTGCAGAAAATTTGTGTGCCCCGCCAAACAAAAGGAGGAATACTTTTGGGAGCTGAATAAAAACACTGTGAAACTGTAAGTGTAGGTCTGTATTAAACTTTATGAGCCAGCATTCATTACTATGTAGGTGAGATCTGGGGCTGTGGCCTTCCACATAACAAGTTTGTCATATGAACATTAAACATGCATTACCCTGCACTGTTGGTGCAAGGAGAAAACAAGCATTCCTTTTCAAAAGAAGATGTGGTTGGTTGCACACTTCCTCTAGGCAGAGGGGTAGAGGACAAACAGTTGATGTTAATGATACTCTTTGATATAAGCAAAAATTTACAGGAGTGGGAGAGCAGCAGGGACTAAACAGAATTATCTGCTGTGCCTGTACTGTGCCTGTACTACTCTTCCGTCCCCTCTGTGAGGCTGTGTTACTGCAAACACAAGGGCTGCTGCATAAAAAGGTCTTAAAAGTTCCTGACAGTCATACAGCAAATGCTATACAACGTTGCACTGGGGTTGGGATAGGGCTAGATGGGATAGCTGGATTCTCTCATTTCTGCAGTCCTAGGAAAATGCCTTGCCACTTAGAAAATATTTAACTGCAGTGATGTCAAAGCATCTACTGAGAAATGTTTCTGCTGTGTTTCATTTCCACTAGTAAATACTGAAAGGAAGATTTTAAGAGTTTTACAGATTGATGCAAAATCAATGCAAAACCATTACTTTCTTCCAACTCTTCTTTGACAAGTCAACCGACCTACCTCACTGATCAATTGATCTGACTTCCTTTTCTGCAGATACAAATTCATTCCTGACCACATGAGGGCCTATAACCTCCGCTCAGCATTTAGACAAGGCCAAGAGCTCAAAGTGAACAGAGCATCTAGGAGAATGACAAGTTCATAAACATGGTTTGCCACCACTGGGTCCAAAGCCTGATTTGGCAACACTATTAGTCTGGGCTAAATCTGATCGTGATCCAAACTGAGGGCTTAGAGATCTCCCTTAACCTGGAAATGGCTCATTTTCTTAAGGGTCAATATTGTAAACTCACTGGCCAGAAACCTTGCAGTTATTTACTTTGGGGAAAAGCAACAGCAACCACCACCAACAAAACAAATAAAACCCAAAACAAAACCCACTAAAACCAAACAGCAACCCACAACCCCAAAATCAAAGGAAAACCTACAGGGAGCAAATACGCTCTCTTAAGAGCATAAAAAATTGGAAGGACTGAAAGTAGCAATTAAACCACAAAATAAATAGCACCATAAATTCCATCCTGCACATGACCTTTCCCTAGGTCATCTTTTCACCAACCCTTTCCTTAGCTCTGTCCCTGTCCATCACGCTATCAAGCACAAGACCAAAACATCACCATGTGCCCTGGCACAAACCAGCATGGGCATGATGCAGTTTGCCAAGCCTGCCTCCTTCTGACTTTATCACCAACTTACCTCTTGACTCCACAGTGTGCCTGATGTCATTGCTCAGACATCCTCTGTGTGATTTGCTGCAATTGGCAAAGACCTACAAATTCCCCATGAAAACAAGTCCTCCAGCTTGTGAGTGTAATGTTACTATCCTTAGTGTCTTCCCAGAAGGCTGCAGTGTAATGATCTTCTTTTTTTGTAGTTGTTTTTCAGTTAATGAGATTAATTGTGGAACGGACATTTGAGAGACCTGTGTTTTTGGATCCAGTCTCCAAAGGGCTTTGCTTGCTGAAGTATCCAGGTGATCAAGACAAGGCTGCATGTCCAAAAGTTCAAAGGTTAACCCTGGGATGACCAATCCCACATAAATAAAATGCTACAGGGCTTTAGGAGTACTCACAGTGGATAAAATCCTGTGCTTCATCTTTCTTCTTGTCATCTTCTTGAAACTGTTCATGTCATATAATCCATTGATTTATAAATGCTGAGGAGAAGAAGTGCCAAACACGTCTGGGGCTAAAAGCTGTCATGGGGACTTTAGCAATCTGTTGCCCCCGTAGCATCTCATGAAAGATTTTCCACTTGGCAACCAAAGTGCCCGTGTAAAAGAAAAGCACACTTTGTGACATGCAACACAACTTCAAGTGGAGGTCAGGATACCTGACATGGTTAACTTCACCTAGCAAGAAGCTCAGAGAAAAAATAGGTCAGGACACACTTAATGGTGTATCAGAGAAGTACTTATGAGGCTCAGCTTTGTTTAAATTCTGGATTTTAAATGAGACCATGTACAACATGTGTGTTATCACCTGCACCATTCCTGAGTCTTCTCTTCCAGCCTATCAAAGTCTTTGCAATGGCTGTAAGAGCCATACCTATATAGTTTTATAACAGCTTTGATCCATTAATTCCAGCTGAGCTCCAGCTGAGTGACTGCAGGGCACAAAAAGCCCAGTATAGTCAGAGGAGGTCTTTCAGCCTTATTCAAAGAGCATTCTTAGTTTGGCTATTTAATGTTATAGCTTCCATGCATCTCTTTTGAAAATTTTACAACCAAAACTGCAGAGCATGAACAGGTGAGGGAGAGATCACTCAGGCCATACTTAACCATTGCTTTTCAGGAAGCTGTAGAAGATGTGAAGAAATTCTTACTCTTGTGAGAACTGAGGTGAGAATACACTTGACCAGGATTCAAAGGTCCTGAACAGTGTTGTTTCTGGCTGGTCCTTCCTTGGGAGGGAGATTGCAGATAAGAAGGAAGGGTGGCCATATGTCATCTCCCCGGATGTGCTCAGATTGTCCTATCGCTACATGATCTTGCAAGTCCAGGTAAGTGGGCATTCTTAAGTCTTGCATTTTGTGCCGTATCTAAAACCAAAGGGCAATGGCTTAAAGTTGAAAGAAACTAGACTTAGATTGGCAGTTAGGAATAAGTTCTTCACTGTGAGGGTGGTGAGGCACTGGGACAGCTTGTCCAGAGAAGTTGTGGATGTTCCATTAGTGGAAGTGTTCAAGGCCAGGTTGGATGGGGCTCTGACCAACCTGGTCTGGTGGAAGGTGTCCCTGCCCCCAGCAGGGGGGCTGGAACTGGATGATCTTTAAGGTCCCTTCCAACCCAAACCATTCTAAGATTCTGTGATTAGCAAGTGCATCAAGATGCTAACAACTGCAAGCACTGATGCGTGGAGCACAGGAACTGAGATAAATTCACTAGTTGGTTGAGCACTGAGTACAGCTTTGCATGACACCAGGAGGATTTAAAATAGTTGGTGATAGCCTTGCAAGCATTCCTCCACCTTAGACTCATTGAGCACAGTTAGAGGATGTATGAACTGTCCTATGAACACACTATGAGCTAGAAGACTGCTCTGAGAAGTAACAGTTCTTTTAAAATTGTGCCTGGGGCCACCCACAGCCACACGTGTCAGTCTTCAGGCTCATTTCCTTGCTTGCTAACACTTCTGGTGTGCATGTATATAAGTACAGATGTTTATATTCAAAAGTCTATAGCTGGTAGCAAACTAGATCCTGTTACACATGTAACTTCATGACAGTGTGTAATATAAAAGGGGAAAATAAGAAGGTAATAATTAGACCTTTCAGTCTGACTTCAGTTCTAGGCACTAAGCAAATACACACTCTCTGTGTACACTGAAATCTACTGACAGTTGAACAATATCCAGAATGGATTTGATAAATTGTGTGAAACCAAGTTATTTCTCCTCCTACCCCAGTGTAGTAGATTTTGTGAACAGCAATAGATGTTGACTTTATTATACTTTGCCACTGCTTCTTTCTATCAGACTAGAGAGTCATAGCATAAATTAACTTTCAACAGCACACATGCAAAGTTAGAAAACACTTCTGAATAATGCAACTGAGATTGATATTCTGCTGGAACAGAAGAATAAATCAGAGACAGTTCCTTGCAGTCTTTTCTTGCACTCACTACGTTTAGCAATATCTTGGACTCCAGAATAGATAATATACTTCTTAACTACACAGGTGATGTGAGACTAAAAGGAATTCCTGGAATGCTTTGGAAAAGAGAGCTAGAAACATCGTAAGTCAGTCTCATGAGGAGCAGCCGAGGGAGCTGGGGTTGTTTAGGCTGGAGAGAAGGAGGCTCAGGGCGACCTTCTTGCTCTCTACAACCACCTGACAGGGGGCTGTAGCCAGGTGGGGATTGGTCTCCCAGGCAACCAGTGACAGGATGAGAGGGCACAGCCTCAAGCTGCACCAGGGGAGGTTCAGGTTGGACATCTGGAAGAATTCTTCACTGAAAGGGTGGTTAAGCCTCGGAATGGGCTGCTCGGGTAGGCGGTGGAGTCATCATCCCTGAAATTCTTCAAGTGCATGTGGCACGCAGTGCCATGGTCTAGTTGACTCTGTGGTGTTCAGCCAAAGGTTGGACTCAATGGTCTCAAAGATCATTTCCAGCCTGATTCTGTGGTTCTATGATTCTGTCAGTCTAAATGAAAGAAGTGACCTAGAGGAATGATAATTGAGGAAGGTACAACATATATCTGCAGAGCCCCTGCAGTTACTCATTCTGACAACTTATGGATAAACAAAGGGCTTAATTTTCTAATTTCTGTGAACCTATGTGTGAATTAAAGGCAAAGAGATGTCACTTTCTGCATCTCATAATAATCATATTAACGGAAGTGAAAATGGCCTAGGATCTTGCAGCAAGATGCAAAATGTACACAGTGCCCATCCCTAGGGGCTGTAGCATGATGTTTGTAACTATCAATAAACTCCAGATAAGTAACTTATTTGGATGATTGATGGCACAACTGCAGAGGGTACCCGATTTTTGAACTGAGAATTAAATGTTAAGGAGACTCAAATCTTAACACAGTGTTCACAGTAAAAGTAACGCTAGCAGCAGCAATAATGTTCTTTACCATCCCTAACCATGCTAATCTTCTAAAAAAGCAATAGATAGAAATAGAGTGAAACTTCAGAATGAAAACATACATGGAATTGAGCTCAGCATTCAAAGATTGAACATGCCAAAACTATTAATTCTTTCCTTGCAGCAGTGAGAGCAGAAAGGTTTGTTCCACTGGCTCCTGGCCAGGTCAGTTCACTGTCAGCCAAGGGGAGAGAATAATCAGAGCGACCTCCTGCCAGTAGTGCCCCGTGCAGTCCCAGCACACACAAGGACTTTAACAGCTGCCACTGGAAAACAAAGTGGTTGCATTTATCAAGAACAATGAGGGAATTCAAAATCCCTAACAAGGACTCTGAGAAATGTATAGCATCCAAATTTGCCATGCAGAAGCATGTGTTATGATGACACCTTCCTTAATTAAAGTAAGGAACTTCCATTTAGCACCACAACTACAAAGCCAGAAATGTTCCCAAAGAATCTCGGGCACAGGGAGAGAAGCTTTTATGCACTGCACATTTGTCATGTGATGTTATCTGTGCTCCCAGAGTTTGTGACCAATATAATGCTACAAAAGGCACCAGTCTCTGTACATGGCATAGTTTCATAAAAATAGGTGTCTAGCATATACACATTATATATTTATTATACATTATATATTACCTATACATTACTATTTGAATAGACTAAAAACAGATGGGCTTACTCCTTCACCCTTCCTGAGGAGTGTCTGCCAGTGACCAAGTTCTCCAGATCACCATGGAGACATGGGGATTCACACACATCATGCTGAAGTCCTGTATTATTCTACATGTTACAGTGGTTCTGCTTATCGCCTGCCCACCACTTCCTCTTTCACAGAGGACCTCAAAACTTCTTCAGACCCTGAAGCAGTATGATGCAATAGTTAAAAATTAAGCAGTTTTATGGATATCACCACTTTTAAACACAGGAAACTATACTGGCTAATCAGATAATAGCTTGCTGAGCACTTTGAGAAAATTAGTAACGTTACTTTTGATACCTGTGAACACAGCATATCCATGTGCTGGTGTGTATCCACATCCTCAGGAGAAAAAAAAGAAGGTTCTTGCTCAAAAGTCAAGTTTTTAATTTAGAGGGAGAGTTGAACTTTTAGAACAAATATGTGTGTCTCCAGCCTAAAACAACCAAACAAAAATTTTTTATGGTCTTCTATTGAAAAACTTCAAGAAAAGAAAAAATGTTTGTGATCCCAATGTCCTTAAGCTATTATTTATTTTGCACTGAAATACAGAAAAACCCCACGCTATATTTTTTTATACTTTTATAATTATTTTTATGCATCCCTCTGAATAAATCTATTCCAACAAAAGATTAATGCAAAAGGTCATCTCTGTTGTTTCCACTGTGTGTTAATCTAAGTCTCTGGTATGAAATGCTGTATTTATAATCCAAAGAAAAGAACAGGGATTGTCTGATGTGCTACTGAAAGTTATCAGGTCCCAAGTTTAGACCGGGGATAATGTCATTCTTTGATAAACAGCCACTGTTTCTTCAAACCCAGCTGCCTTTGGCATACCAAATCTGTCAGAGGTGCTTACAGCAGTGCATAGGTTATTATAACACTCAACATATATTCCCACTGAGAAATGGCAAATCACATGCCTTCAATGATTTTCATATTTGGTACAGTTAGATAATTATGCACTATGTATTGTTTCCAGAATAAACTTCTATTTCCAGGAGTGATGTAAGGTTAAATTTATGAAACCATGCCATGCTCCTAAGAAACCAGGTTTTCTTTGATGTTAAATTAAAAGGATTAATTCAGAAGTTCATAAAAGATTCATAATTGGGGGGTTTTGGGGGGAGCTTTAACTTAGAATATTAATTCATATTTAAGCGTGTAAAAAAAAGCATACGGATTTTCAATACTCCTGGAAGGAAATACAACTGGATTTCAGAAGAATTACTCAGCACACTTGAAAATCAACAAGAAAACTCTTAAATGTCCCCCTAAACCCAGAAAGACCTAATTTGGAATAGTTTGGTGTGAGACTTGCCTTATCCTGCCAAATTAAAAAGCAATTAATTTGGATATTAATTAAGGTATTTTGCTAGATACGTAGAACTCTACAAAACCCAGAATTTATCCATCATAAATAATTTGCCCATGAGTTGGAATCTAATATATGTATTTATAACTCAATTTCCCAGCCTTTGACATATTAGGAATACTTGGGGTCTTTGTCTTCTAGAATGAAAGTTACAGCAGGAAAAGTGTGGCAAAAATACACTGGTCCAATCCTATTGCCATGGACCAGAGGACTGAAGAATGACAGTCTCTCTCCTTCCTCCCACATTCATTTCAGCATAGAAACATAGAATGGTTTTGGTTGGAAGGGACCTTAGGGATCACCTAGTTCCAACCCTTTTGCCATGAGGAGGGACACATTCCACTAGACCAGGTTGCTCAGGGCCCCATCCAGCCTGGCCTTTGCAGCTCTCGACTCTGCTGTGTATTCCCCACCCTACCTCAAAGACTCTGCTTAGGCACGGAAGAGCTTCAGGTGTTGAAAGGAGACTGGGGCCAAGGACATGAACAGAGAAAATAAGGAAGTAAACCGGTAGCAGCTTGCTGTATGCAAAAAGCATAAGAAAGTAGTTTTCCAGTGGGAAGGGGTTACACATGGGTAGATTTAATGGGATACCTGTTCCTCAAGGACTTCTCTGGAGACAGCATGTGAGTAAAGCATGACAAATACAGCAGGCGGACTGAAGAGGGAGGAAAAATTAATAAGAAAGAGAATGCAAAAAGCAGACCAAGAAAGGAGCAAAACAGCACCAAAAATATAAACTATACCAGAGCACATAAACATCCATTAGGTACAGGAAAGAAAGCAGTGATTAAAAAACCCCAGAATATTAATATTAATACCCAGAAAAACAAAGTTTTTCTTAACCTTCTTCTTTGCATGCCTGTTTTCTAAGTTGAGGTTGTAACTACTTCGGGACAGCAAATCTTCTCAGTCCACTTTTGCCAACTGTCTCGTTTACAAAGGCTTAACTGGTGTTAAGTACTAATCAGAATAGTGTGATCTCCAATCAAGATAAATTAATCAGACATTTTCCCAGTCTGCTGGACTCCCCAGACTGGTGAGCTATGGCTCCAGGAGCAGCAGCCTGGACACTGTGGTTCAGCTGCCAGTGGAAGGTGCACAACTCGCACAGGCTGTGCCAGTGACTTTCACTCAGCTTTACACGTCTGCATCTCACTTTAGCTTGACATCTTTTAGGGAAGGTAGAAATTCAGTTAAGAAAATCTGCCTGTAAATCTCCCACGTTCTCCACTTTTGTCTTCCACACTTATTATGATACTGCCTGTTGGGAATTGGCCTGTGAGTTGGCAGGGCGGTCGCTGAGACAGCAGCTCAGAACCTGAGCTACTCTGCCAGGTTCACTTCTCAGAGGGCTGCAATATTTCAATCCCAGTGTTTGCTAATGTCCAGCTGGCAGGATGACAGTGAGACACTCAGAGCACAAGCCAGAGTGCGCTTATTTTCCAGCAGGTGAACATATGAAAAACAAAGTTCTGCTTGGTGATGACATCTTCAGTCAGCAAAGTAATAGGGCACCTTAATTGATATGAGTGACGTTTATACACTGATACTGGAAGAAAACATGAGCTCTGACTTAATAACTTGCAATAGAGGATTTTGGAGGTTTTTTTGGCCTATGAAATACTCAATATACAAATACTGCAAGCACTGTTACATATTGTTGGTACTGTCTTCCACCAGTTTAAGGCTGTGTTTTCAACACATTGTATTTACTGTACAGTAGAGCACAGCCCAGGGGACAGATGTGTGTTGGTACCTAGAAAACCAGCCACTGAGTGTCTCTGTTGTTTGTCAGTGTCACAGAGATCCAGTGTGCTGACAGCTGCCAGAAAGCATTGCCTGGTGTCACTCTGGAATCTAACCTTTCCCTCTGTACTTGGCACTGCTGAGTCCGAACCCTGAATCCTGTGTCCGGTTCTGGGCTCCTCCCTTCCCCACAGACACGGAGGTGTTTGAGCAAGTCCACAGAAGGGCAGTGGAGCTGGTGAAGGGTCTGGAGCACAAGTCTTATGAGGAGCAGCTGAGGGAGATGGAGGGGAGAAAAGGAGGCTCGAGGGGGACATTGTCACTCTCTACAACCCCCTGACAGGAGGCTGTAGCCAGGTGGGGGTCGGCCTCTTCTCGCAGGCAACCAGCGACAGGACAAGAGAAAATGGCCTCAAGCAGTGCCAGGGGAGGTTCAGGCCGGACATCAGGAGTAATATCTTCATGGAAAGGCTTTCTCAACATTGCAATGGACTGCTCAAGGAAGGTGATGGAGTTGCCATCCCTGGAAGGTGTTCAAGAAATAACTGGATGTGGCACTCAGTGCCACGGTCTTGTTGGCATGGTTGTGTTCAGGCATAGGTTGGACTCGATGGTCTCGGGGTCGTTTCCAACCTAAATGATTCTATGAGTCTGTAACTCATCATAAGCATCACATCTTGAAGTCAGTACTCCTCCAAGTCAGTAAGAGCCTGACTTTCCGAGCAATCCCGAAGCAGTTGGCTTAATTTGTTCTGAATTACCACCTAGCAGTCCGTGGGGTTTTTGTACACACGGGTGAATAAAAGCAATTTATGTGGGGCTTTATTTACTTACGGGGGTTTTATTTATTTAACACGGCTCAATCCGCGTCCACCCAAAGCTCCCGGGCCTGCAGCCACCGCCTCTCCTCGCTCGGGGGGCGGGGCCACGCGCGACTCTGGCCAGTCAGCGGCGCGGCAGCCGGGCCCCGGGGCGGGACTGGCGCGGGGGGCTGTCATTCACGTGACGTCACGGCGGGATGAGCGGGCGGGCCGAGGTATGGCGGCGGAGGCCGCTTCCCGTGGGCTGTGCCTGTGCCGTGCCTGCGGGCGCCGCTGGGCCCGTGTGCCTGGCGTCCGTGGGCTCCTGCAGCCCCCCCCGTCCCCTCTGAGGAGGCCCTGGAGCTGGGCAAGGGGGGCGGGGTGGGTGCGCTGCCGCCCCTGCCTTCCCGGCAGCGGTGTGTCCATGGCTGGCGGGCAGCTGCAGCGGTGCCCGTGTCTGTGTGCAGGCGTCCGGCTGTCCCGCGTGTCCTCTGCCGTCCCCTTGTCCGGCATCTGCCAGCCCCTCCAGCGGCTGTGGGAGCAGCAGCTCGGCAAGGCCGCTGAGCGCCTGCCTCGGCCTGTGCAGCTCCTGTGCGGAGCGCTGCAAGGACCGCCTTGGGGAGACAGCAGTGGGTGAAGCTGTGCTCCATCCCAGCCCCGGGGTGGCCTTTTTTGCTCTCAGCAGCCACCGCAGGGGCGCCTGTGCTGCCCAGTCCCCGTTCATTCCGCAGGTCTTGTTGCTGGATCAGCTCCTCCAGCTGCCTGTGCTGGTGGAGGCCCTGTGTCCCCCCGGAGGTGGCTTTGTCTGAACCTGTGCTGTCTCCTGTCCCTGGGGGAGGTTCAGGCCTTGCCTCTGTGCAGGCTGCTGCTTCACTCAGTGGTTACGTCTGTAATTTCAAAATGTTTGCTAGGCTGTGTCTTAATGTCAGATATTCTTGTGGTTTAGGCAGCTAGTTAGGTCTGGAAAAGCTAGACATAGATATGTACAGAGGGTCAGAATCGTTTCGGTTTCTGCTTTGAAGCTAGGTATGCTTCATTTTCTGATGCAGAACATAAACTGTGGAGTCATAAAGTGACTTACCCATTATTGTATGGAAAATCTTTGAACCAGAGGTGCAGTTACTCATTTAGTACTCTTAAATAGAGGTAATAAAAACAGGATTGCAATTTTGGGTTATTTCTTAACTGTCTGATTTTTTTTTTCATATTAATGTTTAGATGTGTAGAATAGGAACACTCTTCTTTTTTTCTTTTTTTTTTTTTTTTTTAATAATATTGGGGTTTGTTTCATTTCTAGGTTAAAGTGAAAATACCTTTTGGAACCAAATACCTTGATGCTATCTTTTCTGTCCCTGAGAAGAAACCAACATATGGAGTGATTCTTACTCATGGAGCTGGGGGAGACATGAATTTCCCTCACTTAGTGTCCTTGGCAGCCTATCTTGCATCCCGTGGAGTTCTGTGCCTGCGGTTTACTTGTAAAGGCCTTAATGTTGCTTACAGGACTAAGGCTTTCAAAGCAGCTGTGGTAAGGAGTGACCGAATCCTTAGAGCAAAGCTTAGATCCATGGGTGTTGTCTTCCACCAACAGTTTCTTAAATTACAGCCAGAGATTAGTCAAGCAACAGTGGGGAAAATTAGAACCAATGTTTAGCTAAATGGAGCACAGCATGTGAACAGAATCAGTGGAAGCAATTCTTAGGTGGGCAACAGCTGGAACAGCTGCCACAGCAGGGCGGGTTTGAGTTCAGGGAGAAAGAAAAGCTTGACAAAAAGCAAGGGAACTGCTTCATGGTAAAAGTTACAGCTTGCAAAAAATGGAAGAATTTAGGATGGAAACGAGCTGGGTGATTTGGGAGGGCTTTGGTGAGGGGAAGGAGATGAAAAGAGACAGCTTTGGAAGCAGTTTTGAGAGAAAGAAGTTGATCTGAGAATCGTGCTGGGTGTTAGAGGGTTGGCAGCTGGGAGAAATAGACTTTTAGGAAAGAAAAGGGGACTGGGTCAGCAGGATTTGAAGCAAGAGAGATTGGGATTAGCATAGCCTTAGAACCTAAGTACCTTTGATTCCAAAATCAGTCTAAAGTGTTACCTGCATCTGTTTATCTCTTCCTGCTGCTACCTTATTACGGATGTCCTTATGTATCTAGGTTTTGCTAAAATGAGCAGCTTTTTGTTGCAGGAGTATCAGTTTAAGAGTATCCCCCTAATCTGGAGCATGTTGGAAGGAGCGGAATATTTTTCCTGATTACCTAGGGACTTCTAGTGGGACATAGGAAGCGCTTTGCATCGAGCATGAGGCATTGTTATAGCAGAACAAAGTCCAGTTCTAAAGGAACTTTGTATGATGTCATTGTGATTATATGTACATTAATTTG
Organism: Mystacornis crossleyi; assembly: GCA_013400655.1. NCBI lineage: Eukaryota > Metazoa > Chordata > Aves > Passeriformes > Timaliidae > Mystacornis > Mystacornis crossleyi. The sequence continues at coordinate 46,631 of VYZQ01066524.1, forward strand.
AAGTGAGACTTTGCTGTCTTTAATGTGGATCTCCATTCTTTTTTGAAGAAGCAGAATGCTGTTAGTGCGTTTATGTTAATATGCTGCTCTGTAAAGGTAATTTTAAGGCATCTGCTAAGACAGCATCTGATTAGTTATCTCCTAAAACCTGAAAAAATGTCGCTGAATTTAATCTTTTCTATTGGGCTTAACTGGTCGTGTCACAAACTTTTAATTGGAAATACATAACCTTAATGAAGGACATTTTTGCTAACCTGCTTTGCCTTTTGATGGGCCAAGTGCCTGCACGGGTTCTGCTACTATAACTAACTTGATACATAATAGTCACTATGTTTAGGTAACTTGATAGGGCATCTGATATTTTAGACTTGCTGAGAGCTAATGTGAAATTGATTATGTTGTTGCTGCAAAATGTTAGAAAACCATTTGTGTGATAAAACCTAGGAGAGCACCTTGTATGTATCTGTTCTTTGTTTAATCTGCAGTGCTGAAAGAGCTTTCCATTTTCTGTTTAGTAGCTACAAACACAAGAGATCCCCAGCTTCCCAGCTATCTTAATTCTGACTTGTAATGCTTCTCTTTCTCTTATTTCTTTAGGAATACTTAAAACTTTCTGAGGATTATAAACTTTCTGGTGTTTTCCTTGCAGGTATTATTTTTATTATCAATAATTTTCTCTCTTTTACTGTCTCTAATAACAGCAATCTCTTAAGTATTCCAAGTCTATCCCACTTTGGTGAGAAGTGAATGAACCCTCCTTACGATACCATAGATCTTGCTGCAGAGGAGGAAAGAAAGAGCAATAGACTGTATTTTCCAGGTACTTTGGAAGAAAACTTCCTTGTCACAAATGACAGGGCATGAGTTTTCTGATTATCCATGTGTACTTTTTAACTGCAGGTCTTGAAGAATTCTGATTACTGGAAAATGGAAAACAGTTTCCCCAAAACAGGTTTTGGTAATTAAAACCTAGTGGCAGATTAAAAAAGTCTGCTAAATTATGTGAAAAAGGAAACAGATGGCGGTGATTAGGAGTATCTTGATAGGGGAAATTCTAAATTTTCTTTAGGTGAAACCAAATCTGTGCTGCTGTAAAAATCAGCCACTTGTAACACTCAATTACAGCCCATTGTCAGCTCATGAGCCTCCTCTTTGAGGAGATACTTTGATATTCCCTTGGATTACTGACTGACCTCCTGTTAGAAGTTCACACTTTTACCATTCCCCCTTCTACTTTCCCTTTTAGGCTGAAGTTCAAGGTGTGCATAAACACTTGCTGGATTTGTTTTGTGAGCAAGCTGCACAGAATTTTGTTTTGAATTTGAGCAAATTGAGGTTGCATGAAAATAATGATACAAGATAATATCACGGCTATCTCAAATTTCCAGGCTCTGGAGCATAGGACCAGCCCCTGTCTTCCCTTGTCCCCAGGGCAGGCTGTTGTTCCTTCCAGTATTGCAAAGGATCCGTATGCATTTATATTTTCTTTCTTTTTCCCTTCTTTTTTAAACAGGGATGTAAATGTTGTAACTAGACAAGTATCTTAGCAGAAAATGTTGAAATTAGGATTAATGTTTTTCATGGACTAGAATATCCCTGGCATTTTGTACCACTGAAATACACTCAGTTGGATTGGTTTGGGGATTTGTTTACTAAACCAGAATGTAGATGAGGTGACGGCAGATAATACTTTTTTCCTTTATTTCTACATGGGAGAAAGGCCGTTCCATGGGCTCACGAGCTGCTGCCTCTGTGGTAGGTCAGCTGAGCCAGGATGATGATGATGGCTTCATTCAAGGTCTCGTGTGTTTATCTTACCCATTGCATCGACCCAAACTGCAGTCCAAGCTCCGGGATGAAGATTTATTACTTATCAGGTGTCCAGTGCTGTTTGTCTCAGGATCAGCAGACGAGATGTGTGGAAAAGTGAGTGCCCTTGTAAATCCTGCTGTGAAAGGGCATTCTGGAGGAGCAGCAGTGAGCCTCAGTGACGCCTGTATTTCACTTGGTTCACAGCCTTCCCTAAACAGGTGTCTTCTGAAGGAAGCCTTGGGGAGGAAACTTCATCAGACACAAGGAAGCCTGGCAGTGCTTTCTTTTGCTGCTTCAAACTTAAAGGATCATATTTGATCTTCTACTTTAGCATGCTCATCTTTGGGCCACTGAAATACCACTGATTTAAATGGTTTCGATAGGATTGCACAAATTAAAAGCAGTCTATGGATGGTGTGAGTTATTTGCTATTTTGTTTTAACCATTTCAAGTTACAAAACCTGTGCTGTGCCACCAGTTTCACATTTTCATGGCAAATTCTTCTAGCAAAGCAGTTCTACCTCCAAGTCAGGCTTCTGTGGTAGAAAATGGTATTTTTGTAGAGATGAAGAGCAGGTGTGCAGACGCAGGGAAACAGTGCTTTTCTGCCTTGTTTTCTTGCAAATAGGTATCTGTTGTTCTTGAACAGATCAGGGGCTATGTGCAATTGGCATTCTTCATGCTTGGACACTTTCTAAGGAGTCATAGTGCTTTTGTGACGAGTTCTTGCCAAAATAAGTTGCCAGGCTAACAACCAGCAGATCCTTCGACTGCCCTCTTAATGGGGGAATCTGACTCCGTGACCTGGTTCTTAGATCTGTTTGCTGAGAAATTTCAACACTGTCAAAGCCAGTCCCTAAGGAATTACATTGCTACTTGGCCCTTGTAGACAAATCTTTCTTCAATTCTATCATTTTATTGCCAGCACTACCCTCTGACAGTAAAAATGGACTCCTTTGTCAGTATGGGGAGGGTACCTGCACAGGGTTGTGACCTGTGCAGGTTTTGAAGTTCTAATTTTCTGCTATTCCCTGTTTGAGTGAGGGCGAAGCTTTGAGCAGATCCCAGTATTTATATCCTGAATAGAGAATATCTCCCATTTTCCTGTCAAGGGGTTTTTCATGTGCACACAGATCCATTTGGATTTTAGCAGCTGCCTATTATGCATTACACAGGCAAAGCAAGAGACATCTAGGAGTTTCAGAGTTTGTAGCAGCTGATTCTCTAATATTTGCATTCTTATTTTCTCCACAGCAATTGCTAGAAGGTGTGGTGAGCAAAATGAAAGCCCCTAAAAAAATCCATTGGATTGATAAAGCAAACCATGGGATGGCAGTCAAAGGACGAACAATAGACGATGTCATGGAAGAAATAAATGCGCAAGTTTTTTCTTGGCTTAGAGAGAATGTTCAACTGGAGCACAAATAATTTGCAGTGTTCAAGCAGTATCTTCATTTAGTTTTTCCTAAGTGGCAAATAAGGTTTTTTTTATTTTTGAGAGGCGTTATTTTTTAAAACTGTAAGTGCAAATGCAAATAAAGCTTTGTATGAATTAAAAAAATATGCAAAACAATAAAGAACTTCTTGAAGGACAGAAAATACATCACGGCAGCATTGTTCTCTGTGTTTCTATGCAAATAATGGTATACAACACTTGGGGATGCAGAGGATGCTTTTGACTAATATTTGAAGTAGTCTACAGGAAAAAATATACTTGGACAGCGTATCTTCAAGGGTCTTCAATTTCCGAGTATATTACTGATGCTGCACTAGCAATTAAAACCTACTGGTTTGTAGGGTTCTGCCAGCACATCCCCTGAGGCTGGTGAGCCTGGTGCACTACTCTGCCTTGGTGCTGTGTGCTGGCATTCCCAGGTGCTTCAAAACCAGTGAGGCAGGGAGAGGAATTTCTGGTCGTTTACAGTGTCTGCCACCTTAGGGAGCCAGATTCTGCCTGTGTGGGGGGGAGGAGGAGGTAATGCAAGCACAGCTGCACAGGTGGAGCAAAGAACATGGGTCACAGTTTTGAGAAGTCCCCTTCACCAGTGTCCTTTGTGTAAAGGACTGATCACAGAGGCCCTCTGATATATAAAAACTGATAGAGGACAGTGTGTTTAGTGGTGGAAGAACTCCTGGAGCAGGAAGCAGTTTTGCATCCATTGTGACATGTCACACAAGGCTTCTATCCCGAGGGCTCCAAAGAGGCAGGCCAGGGTCTGCACCTCATTACCCATTAGCAGGAGGAACGCAGGTCCCTGTGTGAGCTCTGACACTGGAGAGTGGATGAAGCACTTTGTGTGTACTGGCAGCTGCAGCCTTCCTCATTATGGGCTGTGAGTAACCTGTTGGTATAACCAAGCTTACAGCAGTATTGGAATTTTCCTTCAGGTTAACAAGATTTATTATGAATCCCACAGCACTGTCTTTGAGATTCTCTCTGAAGGAACAAAGTTACGGTCTGAAAAATATGCCTTTGGATAGATAGATAGATAGATAGATAGATAGATAGATAGATAGATAGATGGGGTAGGGGGAAAGGTACAATTCTCATCTGCCCTTTTTTGCTTGTGAAAAGACTCACTATAAACAAGCATGAGTAAAAAGTATCTGCATTTCTAAGGTAACTCAGGACGGGAACACATGACTGATACAAACATGGGTTTTATTTAAAAAAGAAATTACAAAAATGTGTTTGAACAAGGCTCTGCATGATAAAAATAAGATCAGGGGTGCTTTGTTTTCTTCTGTATGTAGATCATGAAATGGCAAACTTCAAAATATTCACTGAGATTATCCATGGGCATATTAATCCAGATTTTTCTTCTTTCTTTAAGAAGACAGTCTGAATGTAGGTAAATACTGAAAAAATTTATTTACTTCTGTCAGAGTTCATCTTTGGCCTGCAATCAAGAAAAGAAGAAACACGTTTCAGTTAACTGGACACTTAATTTTTCACTGTCTAGTCCTGCAAATGCATCAAGAAGTGTTTCTAAGTTCGATAGGTGTTAATGGCCTGTCCCGATAACTGATACTGTGGGGCACTGAGCAGCCCTGCTCCAGCGGGGCTGAATAGCAACTGAAGATACCCAGCACTTTACATTTAACTCTGCCTGTACTGTACCTTTTTTCGGTGGCAAGTGCATGGGAAAAGGTCATCCTCAGGCTGTTGCACCTTCTCCATCCCATCTCTGATTTTTGGTTCACTCACCTGCAAGCTGGCATATTCCTAATTTTAAAAAAAGGAAGGTATCGTCAATTCATAAATTTTTTATGTTGTACATCGGGTTGCCAGTACTGCACCACCTCAGCTGAGCCATTCTGTAAAAACTCTGGGGCTACACAAGCTGTTCCTGCAGACTGTCACAGACAGGGTGAGCGGACACTCAGCTGCAGACGGGAGCCCCTTCGGGTGCCTCCCTGGAGTTTGGTACCTCGGTGCTAATGCACAGATATTTTCAGCTGTGGTTCACAAGGGTGTGTGTCTGATGTGGAATTCTTTGATCATTGTGGGCAACATATACTGGCAGATTAGACCAAGATTTATGGGATCTGACTGCCACTCAAAGAGCCAGCGTAGTCTTAAGGGGTTTCATAGGATATAATTGAATAAATGTTTGTAAACCAAATGAAGATTTTAATTGCTGCTGCTTGCTTCGTGGCTTCAAGTTCAAGACTGGCCAGTTTCCAGCAGCGCTGTTGCCCTGAATTCTGGCTGTGTGATTTCTATTTTTGTGCCAGTAGCTGTTAAAAATATACTGACCTGGAAAAGTTTGAAATAGTAACAAAAAATGTGGTCTCCCATGAGATTGTTTCTTGCAAATTCTTGTCCAGATTTTGCAATATTTTTTGCCTGTCGAAGAAAATGAAAGTTTGGTTTATTTTTGTTATTGTCCAGAACTAGTATTTATTTCAGGGTGCTCCTGCTGACTGGGGAGTTACATATGATGTTGACAGTTTAGGGTAACTCAAATAAAGCATTCTTTTTAAAAGTTAAGGCATTGTTATGAAAATACTCTTTTTTTTTTCTGAAGTTCAATTTAATTTCAAATTAAGGACAGTATTATGCATTTTAAAATGTTTTTCTTTTTGTAGAGTTGATGAAAATAATTTTCACGCCCTTCTAATAGTTTTTTGTGCTTTGTTTTAAAGAAATGCAATTTTTGTTCTCTTCTAGAAATATTACTGAGTACTTCTAAATGCATACTTTACCTCCTCATCATGATCTTTTGCCCACTGTAGTTTTTCTAGCAGATCACTCAGGTCACTTTTAAATGGGATGTAGTGTTTCCATGGCTGCAGCTCATTATAAAAGTGCTCATAGTAGATGGAGTCTTGCTTTAGCACCACACTGTTTCCTGCTAGTAGATAAGGCAATCTGTATGCTGCCACTGTGCCATCAATATTAATTTGATATTTATACTGGAAAGAAAAGGACCAGAAATTATTAAAAACCGCAAGATGCCAGTGGCTTGGTTAGGTTATATTCTGAGGGCACTGGTGTTACTGACTTGCCGATATTGAGACATGTAGGACTGGCTAGGCAAGCATCAATGTCTAAGAAGCTTTTATTATCTAGTTTGGAATTCATCACAGTGCAGGTGTACACAGAGCTTCATCAATTAAGTTCTCCGGGAATTCTTAGGCGCTCATCCTCGGATGTGAGGGTAGATGTGCCACTTCATCCACAGATTTTCCCACTATGTTAGTTATGTTAGTAGTCCTGATCGCTGAATCAGGAAAAAGAAATAAAAAGGAACTTGAAGTTACATAGATTACACAAGGTTCTACAGAACCTTCAGATGTAAATCAGACATATCTATCCTGAGGGTAAGAGCTACATAGCAGTTAATCCCACTGGAGGGATGTCTAGTCATGTTTGTTATTGGTGGTGTCCTGAAAAACAGTGAGAACTGAGTTCTATGAAAAATGATTAGTGGCTTACCTTAAAAAAATCAAAAAATGAAATGTGCTTAACAATAGGGCCATAGAGGCTTTCATCATGTTTAAAGAAAAAAAAGTTTGTGAAAGCAGCATCTATGATCTCTGGATATTTCCTGCTGAGTTTTACAAGCTCAAGCCTCTCTTTGCGGCTGTCACGTCCTCTCCAGAAGGCTGTGGTATTCTTGTCTTCCCACGATGGGCCAGTGTTTGCTTGGACTGACATCATATCCAGGCTGACTCTGCAGGAGAAAGAAGTGATTTAATAGTGAAGCCTACTGGAAACTTTTTAAAGTGCAATTACTTAAAAGAGTTCACAGTACCCATAGGCAGAGAGCTAAGATGAAGGTAAGTCATGAGGACACCACGATGTGTTACTGTGTCGGTCATTTGCAGCAACAGAAACAGATAATGAATGTTAAGTTCACCGGCGTGTGGCATGACAGCATCAGTTCAACAACATGGCACGTGGAAAGAGTACCTGTCAGCTGTCACGGAAAAAAGTAGGTAAGAGCGGATATGGTTGCCCGACAGGTGAAGGTGATGCAGGACAATGTAACTTGCTTAATAAAACATATTGCGCATCCTCAAAAATGTTGAGAAATTAAAACACACAAACTGCGAGGGCAAACGATAGCAAATTTAGAAAAAGTCATGATAAAAAACTATGGAAACCGAACTAAATGCAGTGAAATGATGAACAAGTTCAAGATGGATTACAAAGATTTCTTAGAAGCTGTCTCTGTAGTGTTTCAAGACAGAACAGAGCAGTTGCTAAGGCTAGTTATGGTCAGTAATCAAAGTGGGAGATGGTAGCTCCGAGTACAAGAATTCTGTGTTAGGATTTGCAAGGTACACAAAAAAAGGATTCTAACAAAATCAGGAAAGAAAGACACCTGGCCAGTTGTCAACAAGTTCATGGGGGGAGAAACAAAGCAAACAAATCAAATGCCTAGCCCTAAAACACTCTTAAGTGCTATTTTCAGTGACTTGACCAAGTTTAGATAAATTTAGATTTTTGAAATGAAACAGTGAAGTGTAATGTTAATATATTGATTAAAAAGTTACTGCCTACCTAGGGTGCCAGGGGCTCGATGAGTAAATGAAAACAGTTAATATACTGTTAACACACAGATCTCTATGGAAGATCATTCACTGTGAATGTTGTGAAAAGTTTAAGCCATTTCTTACCGTCCCATAGTCTCCAAAACTGAGTCTGTTAAGTCATATGTTGGCATGACAATGTCTTTTGACTCACTGGACCCACACCACGAGAAGATCGGGTGCAAGTTCTGTGGGGGCTTCCTTTTCTCCAGAGGCCAGTCCCCCAAATTAACAAAAAATTCTACATCTGGCATTTTCACCTAAACAGAAGCAAAGCAGGCACAAACGCAGTTTAACACAAAACAGTATTCTGCTGGCATCTTGCATTTTGAAAACAACCTCACTAAGAGGAAAGAATAGCCTGGCGTCTAATATACTTAATGTACCTGTAATAAATCACTGAAGTTCAGAAACCTGTTAGAAGTACTGAGACCACAGAGCAAAGCCTACCAAACAGTATTTTTTAAAAAAAGATTTGTACAAAGTCACATAAGGCATAGGAGCATCCTTTTTAGAGGATGGTTTCCTGTTATACTTTACATGACTGGCCACACAATCTTTTTATCAGGCTACCACTGGGACCTAGTTGGCAACTGTATAGTTCCAAGGTAAGCTGGATCACCTTGTTACTATACTGAAAATTGCTGCTGGGTGGTAAATCAGTTTTCTGTCACATCAGTGATCTGATTCACCCTCTGTCTGCAGGGTGCCTAAATCCAAGAGAAGAGAAGAAACAGAAATAAACAGCCATGATAGGAAGACCACATTTAGTCAGTGCTTCACTTAGCTATTAAGCATAACATCATCACTTATTTAAAATATTTGGTAGTGTGGAACCATACCTGAAATCACTGTCACAGCCAAAAAGCAAGCAAAATACTGTTGATGGCCAGGAAGCAGGACAGAGGGCATAATTCTGCTGCTATATGAAACTGTAATGCCTATATTAAGGCATTAATGCCCCTATATTAAGCATTGTGTGTGGTTTGAGTATTTTCAAGTGAAGTGAGAAAAGGTGCAAAGAAAGAAAGCTTTGCAGTTTTCCAAACAAAGGATCAGCTGCCTTGTGAGGAGACACTGAAAATGGTGGGACAGTTCAGTCTCGAGAGCAAAAGGCAAAACATGGCGTATGGCTGAAGGCACACATAAGGTCAGTGCAGAACTAATGTCACATCTCAGTTCACTCTCTTAATTTCATTTTTAAAAAAATATACATCTCCACTACATCCCACTCAGTTGCCTCTTTCAAAGCAAAAGAAATTAATAATTTGCCAAATATCAAACACTCTTCTAAATGGTGGAAGGTACTCCTTTCAAAGGGTGTTTGCTTCGTAGTCTAATGCACAGCACTAAACTTCGTTACTACAGTGCCATCTAATGGTTGTAAAGGGCATAAACCCCTACAAATTGTATTTTCTACACATCCTCAGTGGCAGAATCACTCAGCAGCTTAAATCTTCTCCAATCAACCATCTACTGTCACTCAGTGACACTGTCCTAATAGAGGTACTTAACGGGACTGAGACAAACTGTGTTTTCTAGATCTGTAAACAGTTTCTGGTTTTGGAGTTAGCAATCCTTTTTTCAACCTTTAGTCTGAAGTTCTTAGATGCAATTTAACTCCGTTATTTCTTGTCCAACACTACCGACACAAGGAACAGTTTATTTCCATCTTACAGAGAAGAACGTTTTAGATAATTGTAGTCTACATTCATGGCTTCCCTTAGACATCATGTCCTCCCTTAGATGAAACAATCCCCAGTTAAATTAATGTTCATTTGTACATTTAATCATTTGTCCCATTTTCCTGTGCAGTGTTAGTTCAGCAGTGTTAGCAATTGAGCAATCCTTAAGCACGACACCCAAAGGCAGACAGAGTAGCATAACTGATCCATTACTAATCCTGAGGACAGTGGAAGGGTTACTTGACATTTCTTTCAGGTGTTACATTAACTTGCATTTAGCTTTTGGCAGCAGCCTGCCACTGCTGAGTCACATTACATCAGTAACACTGTTACGTTCAGACTTTTCTGCAGAAAATAACCACTCACTCCCTGTTTTAAACAGTTGTCATAACTATATCACTTATCCAGTATTTGTGTATTACCCTGCCTTCATCACTTAATTTTTATCCGTTTTTCCATAAATTTCTCTTGTTAAGAAAATTTAAAACTATGATGCTGTAACAGGAGGTGTTTGAAGGTTCTTTCATTTTTTTATCTGAAAATTCAATAAGCATATTCTCTAGTCCATCATTCAGTCAAAATATAACTAGTTATTAAATGGTGACAGAACCTACAATAAACCTCTGAAGAATATTTCTGTGACACCTTTCATGTCTCTGGAAGCATCGGCAACTATTATTTAAGTGAGCTTTCCAAGCAGATTCCATTAGTTTCTTCTGTGCAGAGTTTTCTACCTTGTTTGTGAAAAGCTTTTGAGACTTAGACCCAAAAGCCTAAAATAAAGATACTTGACATTGTAACAGAAATGTATTACCTTGTTATAGAACGGAATTTTACTACTATGATGTATTTTATGATAAATCCATGTTGTTTCATACCAATTACCTTATCTTTCAGCTACTTATAAATAATGTGTTTGTTTTATTAATTTTTTAAGAACGCTTTTTAGGTGAAGAACTCCATAGTTCAGTAGTTCCTCTCTCTTCCTTCTCCTCTTTTTAAAAGAAAAAGCACTTTGTCTTTTTACAGTCAAAATAGACATTAACTTGGCTATCTTCTTATTTCTCTTACTATTCTTTTTATGCAGAAATTACATATTTGTGTGTGCTGAAACTTCAGCCCTGCTATATTATGTCACGGTGTACATACTGTCAGGGGTTTTTCAGCATTTCCCTAGGAAAGAGTCTCTGTGCTGCTTTTTTCTTGTACATCAGGGGAGTTTCCCCCCAAACCACCTGCTGGGCTTTTGTTACTCCTTCTCAGTGGAATTTAATGGAGAACAGTATACAGTCCCTATTTTTTTCAAGCCATCCTACAAAATGTACTTGCAGAGACAGAATTTTCCATTAGATGTTACAGGATGATTTATTTATTCTACAGAAAAAAAACCCCAAACCAACACACCCTGTCCAGACTTATCCAACTCACCTATAAAAGCCTGCTATTCAATTAACTTTTGTGATACTCCAATCAGATGGCATTCTAGAACACGACAGCTTCAAACAATAAAAATCCATTACCTTTCCATAATTAATCAACGAGCAAGAGTTTTTTAACAGAAACAGCAACAAATATGCTGAAGTGTATTTAAGCCCAGGCTTCTGTAAATTAGGACGTGCAGAGTAAGTGGCTGTACAGATGTACTCACTTTTCTTGTCAGAGAAAGCAGTATGGCATCCATGAAAATTCTGAAGCCAACATGTTCCCCATATGTCTTTATATAGACCTGAAAACAAACAAAGGTTTTACTGGGTGATTTCATTTCAGAGAATGGCTGGCACAATTTAGAGCTCTTTTAATTGCTCAGTAGCTGGTCAGATAGATTGTATGGCTGTAAAGTTTCATGAATCAGCTGGGAAGCAATAGAAATCTCATCACAGAGAAGTGATGAAAAAATAAAAAATTACAAGCTTTGCTTGCTTTTGCAGACGTTTGAGGTCCGTTTCATGGAAACAGAAACTGTTGCCTATTTCTGTAGTGTTCCATTCTTCTAATTTTCAAACAAAACTCCACTGAACTAAGTACAGCTTTGTTATAAAGAATTGTAGCTCTGATCCTCAGTGCAGCTAAAAGTGGTATTTCTTTACCTCAGAATTATGCACGATGTAATTTATTGATGCACTTCAAATTAGATGATCGTGACACCTCACAGCGGTATTGCTCAGAGAACAGGAAACTGAATTAGCATTTAGGAGACTTGGATGTGTGCCCAGTACTCATACTGATTGCCGGGAAAGTAATTTGCTTTCATTGTGTTTCAGTTGTAATGTGGACAAAAAAGCACTCACAAAGTAGGACAGATATTGCTGAGCTCATATAAAAACTGCAAAGTATTCAAGGACACAGAAGCAAACGAAGTCTTGCTCTTAAAGAACAGACTACAAGAAGCTTTTACAACTGAGAACTGCCAAACTGCCCATGGCTTGCCACCCAATTCCCATATGGACTTCAGATCAACCTGTTCCATACCTCATTGTCTTTGATGGTGTAGTGACACAAACTCTGTCTTTGTCCAAACCTCTGTGGAATTTCTTTTGCAATCTTATCTGGGTCGACAATGGGAAAATTTGCTAGGTCTGTCTGAATCTGTGGAATGGTTTGAGGGCAGTTCATCTCTTCCAGCCATGCACTACTTTCCTCCTGAGGGCAGTCACAGTTTTCATGGTAAATAGGTCCTATTGGGAACACAATTATTATTTTATTTTTAATAAGTCATAATATTGAGCTGTTGAGATCACAGAACAGGGTCAGGCACTGAACATTCATTGCTTAGGGCCAAAACTTCAGCAACTCTAAATGGACACGTCTGAAATATTTTTTAACTCTAATGGAGTCATGTCCACCTACATCAGCTTCTGTGTGACACCTCTACATGAACTTATTAGGCAACAGCTTCACAGCATTTGCTTCCTTTTATTATTTTGAATACTGTGCGTAGGACACATATAATGAATCCATAATTCCAATGGGATTTGACAGTCCAGAGAAGTACTGAGGTCCAAAAGAATCCTATGCTTGTAGCAGAAGACATTCTGGGACACACTTTGTAAGCCATGATAGGAAACCTGTGTGTAGTGGTGCCTCTTACCTTTCAAAATATATGGAGACTTTGCAACATGCTTGTCTCCAGTTTTGATTTCTATCCTCAGACTTTCGTAGCTCGCATACATCCTGTATCTCACGAGGAAGGAACCATCTTTCCTGTCCAATACTTGCACACCAACACGAGTGAACTGTTCCTCGGGAGCAGTGATCTTCACCTGGAATGCATTTTCACCTGGAGATGAAGTGAACCTACCCAGAGAATAAGTGGGAGCTTAATAAACAAAGGAAACATACAACAGATTTCTTAGTCTGGTCCATTCCTTTGCAAGTCAACAGATTTACAGTGACTTGCTGAGCCATGTTAGGCCTCTACAAGCACATCCCAATGTTCACAATCAAGGTGTGATTTTTCCAAAGAGAATTTTGGTAGGTTACCTAAAATGTCTCATGCTATTAGAAGCATTAGATATCAAGAAGGTTCCAACAGCCATGAGCACAGCTCAAAAAATCACTTGGTGCCCTACACTTGGTGCCCTACTGGAAATACAGTCTTTGACTATATGGGAACAAAGCACCTTTTGAAAACCAGCACAGCTTTTGATTGGTAGCAGCTCAAGTGTAAAATAATGGGAAGGTAGAGAGCATGCAGATAAATGGATCTTGGTGGATATATCTTGGTGTTCCGTCCTGCAGGGCCAGAACAAGGGCAATGGTTTTAAACTGAAAAAGGGTAGATTTGGTTGGATATAAGTAAGGAATCATTTACAATGAAGGTGGAGAGACACAGAAACAGGTTGCCCAGAAATGTTGTGGAAGCCCCATCAGTAGAACTGTTCAGGGTCAAGCTGGACAAAGCTTTGAGCAAATTAGACTACTGGAAGTTGTCCCTGCCCATGGCAAGGGGGTTGGAATGAGATGACCTTTAAAAGTCTCTCCCAACCCAAACCATTTTACAATTCTATTTTAAAAAATATACTAGACTAAGTTTCACTTTAACAGGTTAATAAGTTTATTATCTTACATTCAGAAGCAAAATGTTTTCAGATTACCTTATTTTCCAGGTATTATTTAAGGAAGTAAAGAACAAAGTTAAACTTCTTAATCATTATGGTAGCTTATATGGGCAAAAAACCAAGAAAAATGTTATAGGGGGATCATGTAATTCAATGTGTAAATGAGATATTTTGGTAAAAGTCACCATACACAAAACATAGAAAAACCTCCATAAAACCAAATAAAATAATCTGAATAACCATGAAGTTATCACATATCATTGAGGTACTAACAAAGCTGGTGCAGTCAAATGCTGTCAACTTCCTTCCACCTCTTTAAACATAGTCCCAAATATTTAGGGAGAGCCTGGGATAGAGAAAGGTGGTGAGAGTAGCTGACCTAAGGGGTTATAACCCAAGAACCTGGTCACCTTTCCTAAAACTTGTCCAGACATACTCGAGAGCGGCCAGTTCAATTAAATGCAAGATATATTTACTATCCAAGTTAAGCTCAATTGACAGCTTCTTGCACTATACAAGACATAGTTCACCTAATCTGGATGACCTTGATGGAGCATTCTAGGTTGTATGACCAGTTTTTCTACAGCAATGGAAAGCAATGAGTATTCTCCGAAAATCAGAGGAATCACAGAGTTGTTAGGGTTGGAAAGGACCATCAGAGATCATCTAGTCCAATCCTCCTGCCAAGGCAGGGTCACCTGCAGCAGGTGACACAGGAACATGTCCCAGAGGTGTTTGGCATGTTTCCAGAGAGGGGGACTCCATAGCCTCCTTGGGCAGCTTGCTCCAGTGCTCTGCCACCCTCAGGGTAAAGCTTTTCCTCATGGTGAGGTGAAATTTCTTGTATTTTAGTTTATNCACAGCGCAGGCATCGGCAGCACTGCCCCCGACCCACCGACACCGCCGGCACCGGCCGCCCGCCCTCGCCCCGCCGCCGGGCAGTCCCGCCCCCGGCGCGGCTCCATGGGGAGGGGCAGCGGCATTGCGGGGCGGTGCTGCCGGGAGGAGTCAGCCGGCTGGGAGGCGCCGGGTGAGTCCCTGGGAATTACTGGGAGCCAGCGCATGGAAAGCGTTGAGGACAGCTGGCTCTCCCCGCGGCCCTGACTTACTCATCCGGACATCTCTGCGCTGCTGTTTAACGCGTGCCGTAAGCTGAAGTTCCCTCCCCTCCTCCCCCCCGCCCATCAGCGTCCCTTCACTCCGTTCCCAAACATCAGGGTGGGAAATGGAGTTTACAATCAGGAAAATGTGTCTTCAAAATCCTCCCCAGAGGTGAAGAGCTTCTTTATGCTGACAGTCCAGCCCTGGAACAGGCTGCCCATGGAGGCCGTGGAGTCTCCCTCTCCGGAGACATTCCAAACCCACTGTGTTCCCATGCCACCTGCTGCAGGTGACCCTTGGCAGAAGGGCTGGATTAGGTGATCTCCCGAGGTCCCTTCCAACCCTAGCAGTTTTTTGACTCTGTGGTGTGTGGCCGCCGGTAGTGCAGGTCTGGGATTGTCTGGGGCAGAGGTGAAGGGGCACCTCGCCCTCTGCCACCAGGGCAATCACTCACTGCCGGCCTTTGGTGATTCCATGGCCCTTTGTCTGTCAAATAATCCAGCTAGTCCTAATTGCAGAGAGCTAGTCCTAAACACTAATGCTATTCTTAACTACATATAGAATCATTTATGTTGGAAAAGACCTCTGAGAACATTGGATCCAACTGTTAACCCGGCACTGCCAACTCCACCATGTCTGTGAGCACCACATCTACACATCTTTTAAATACCTCTAGGGATGGGGACTCAACCGCTTCCCTAGGCAGCCTGTTCCACTGCTTCACAACTCTTTCCATGGAGAAATTTTTCCCAATATCCAATCGAAACCCTTCCCTGGTGCAACTTCAGGCTATTTGCTCTCATCACTTACTACTTGAAAAACCAACATCTGCCTCACTATGACCTCCTTTCAGGTAGGGTGTGCACACACATACCTAAATGCTTCTTTGTCAAAGTTTAGCTACAGAAACCTCATGAAATTAAAGCCTCTTCATGGGAGAACCCAAAAGATACTTTCAACTTTGCTCCTTATTACTCCTCTCTTGTTAAGGCAAACAATTAAAAACAGAAAATTGAAACTCACTGGCAAGGACTCATGAATTTCAAATAGACTTTGTATTCTACATTTTGAAATACTGCAAATATGCTTAGAGAAAAGCACACAAAAATCACTTGCTTGGAGAAAATTGCAAGCTGAGAAATGACAACTTGGGTCATTGAAGAGAGTCTTTTCTAACCAACAACCTTATTACAAAATGCCTTAAATATTACCAAGCTCCAGCTTTTAAAGACAGTTTTTACCCTGTTATGTTCTCACAGACATGACTTTTCAGGACATCAGCAAAGACTTGTATTTTCTAGTCTAAAAATTCACACAGGATCTGTTATATATCCATGACTTGCTATCTCCTTTCCTTCCCTCATCTGTACACTCCTGATATGTTTTACAGGCAGAAATCACACTCCTACCCATCTTATATTGTGCTGTATGAGAGAAGCCAGTCCCCGCTAGTGGAAGAGAACTTTAAAGATGTTTTTATTTAAAAAGAAATTTGATAGTTGTAGAACTCACAGATCATCCTTCCTCCTCTCAGAAGGAAGGCACCGACATGCTAAAAAA
This sequence comes from Mystacornis crossleyi, assembly GCA_013400655.1. Taxonomy (NCBI): domain Eukaryota; kingdom Metazoa; phylum Chordata; class Aves; order Passeriformes; family Timaliidae; genus Mystacornis; species Mystacornis crossleyi. The sequence continues at coordinate 62,889 of VYZQ01066524.1, forward strand.
AGCACAGCAGAGATGAAGTAAAGGTGACACACACTTCCACTTTCCTGATGTTCTCTCCTACAGTTTTTTCCCCTCAAAATTGCAGCTCAGGGAGTCCATGGAGAGATTTGGCACTATTTCAAGCACCCAAACAGTAACCCTGACCCTAACCCCAAACTTAAGCCAAACCCTAACCCTAACCTTAACCCTAGGCGGAGCCAGAAAACCGGCACCAGGCTGAGGAGAGTTCAAAGATAAAAGACAAGGGAGGAGCAAAGGTTGGTGAACTGCTGCACTCCCCTTGGCATGCCTTTGGCAGTGTGAGTGTCCCTGGAGCGCTGGGCTTTATGGTTTTGTGAAACCTAACCCTAGCCATACCCCAAAACCTAACCCTAACTCTAACAATAACCCTAACTCAAACCTGACCCTAACCCTAAACCAGCCCTAACCATAACTCTAGCCTAAACCTAACCCCAAACTCTAACCCTAAACCTAAACCTAACAC